>RDPX01000019.1:2318766-2333350 GCA_003991215.1 Morbakka virulenta
AGAAACGCTGTGTGGCTGAAAGAGTTGAAGATTGAAATAGATAGTGACATGAAACACACGCAAGACATGGTGAAAGTAGATACAGTAAAAGTTGACGAACAAAGTAGGGAGCTTCCAAATTGGAAAGCCCCAGGACAAGAATGGGTGCAGGGGTATTGGCTAAAACACTTCACCGCCCTTCACAAAACGTTCGCATCCCAACTTGACGGAATATTAATAGAAAAGGAGGTACCTGACCGGATGACACATGGTTGAACAGTGCTTTGTCAAAAAGATCCACGGAAAGGCAACGAAGTCGATAATTATCGACCCATAACATGCCTTCCATTAATGCGCAAATGAGATGTACCAATATCTAGAATAGAACAATATATTACTAGAGGAACAAAAAGGATGTAGAAGAAGAAGTAGGGGGACCAAAGATCAATAACTTATTGATAGGGCCATTATCAGAGACTGAAAGAAAAGGCTTACTAATCTATTAATGGCTTGGATAGGATAGATTATCGTAAAGCCTACGATCTGGTTCCACATAGTTGGATAAGGGAGTGTATGGAGATGTTCGGAATTGTTAAAAATGTAAGAGACAGATACATAGAATACCCAACCCTACCTCAATGCACAAGAAAATCAATAGCTTGGTCGGTAAGAAATCATGCACTTCCTACGGCTGCATTAAAGCAAGAGATGGATCAATGTTGATCACACTGAATGAAGTTGCTGGATAATGGGCAGAGTATATCAATGAATTGTTCAAGGACGAAAGGGGAGGAAAACCTGAAATAAAGAAATGTATGGAAGGACCTACGATTTTGAAACATGAGGTCAGAGCAGCTATGAATAAGATAAAAAGGAATGAAGCAGTAGACCTAGATAACATTTGCATCGAAATGATTAAAGCGCTCGATGACTTTGGCATCAATAGCTGAGCTGTTCAACGACACTTACGAAAGCTTTAGGATTCCATCAGATCTAACAAAATCATTTATCACCCTACCAAAGAAACCGGGAGCAATATAATGTGAATTCCATCGCACAATTAGCCTTATGAGCCATATCACTAAAATCCTGATGCGTGTATTAATGGACAGAGCACGAAAGGCAATACGCCCCGAAATCAATAAACAAAAACTTGGCTTTGTCAAAGACTCAGGTACACAGAAAGCAATTTTCGTTATACGAATCTGTCCGAAAGAACTATTGAGATGCACCAAAACCTCTATCTCTGTTTCATTGACTACAGCAAAGCTTTGGATAAAGTGAAACACGAGGCATTGCTAGACATTCACTAGATTGACGGGAAAAACATGAGAGTATTGAGGGATTTGTACTGGAAACAAACAGCAGGGTTAAGAATCCAGAATGAGATTGGGAAATACATCAGCATAAAAAGAGGAGTATGGCAAGGTTGTGTTCTATTACCAGACTTATTCAATTTTCATAGTGAGCATATCATGAGAAGCAACGATGAGAGGAGAGATTTTGTTGTAGGAGTACACTGTGTGAACAATGTGAACAACATCAAATACGCCGATGACACCGGACTTCACAAAGCTTCAAGAAATCCTTAATAGTGTGTGTGAAGAAAGCACCAGGAAGGGCCTGAGTATCAACCAAAGGAAAACGTTCTGCATAATAGTCAGCAAAAAGAAAGTGCAGGTTAAATGTGGCTTGAAAATCAACGGTGAGCAGATACAGGGTGAACGGATTTAACTACCTTGGAAGTATGTTAAGTTCGGATGGTAGAAGTGGCCTGAATTAAAAAGGAGGATAATGATTGCAAAGGAGGCTGTTGAACGCATGTCTGGTATTCTGAAGAGTCGAATTATCTCAATGGACACAAAGTTGAAGGTACTCAAAAGCTGCATCTTCCATGTGTTGACATATGGATGTCAAAGCTGGACAGTAAATCAAGAAATGAAAAGTCAGATACATGCTGTGGGATGTGGTTTTTAGGAAGAATTTTGAGTTTCTTGGAATGACTACGTAACCAACGAGAAGGTTTGAGACGAGCATCATAAAGCTTCTAACAACCATCAGGAGAAGGCAGCTGTCCTTCCTAGGACAGGTGATCAGAAAGAAAGGGCTGGAGGACTTGCTTCTTTCAGGTAGGGTATGTGGAAGAAGAAGGAGAGGACGTAGACGACTAACATACATGAAAAGCATATCAACTTGGACGGGGAAAAGTGAAATATAGATGCTGAGGATAGCAAAGGTCATGACACCAGAGGAGGAGCAGTGAGAAAAATGAAACTGTTTGCCATACAATTAGTAAGTGTACTGTATTGGCAAGAAAATAATATCTAAAGCGCCACAATAATGTTTGCAAATATACACGCTGGAAATTATATAAAAACTTTGATCTAGAAGTGGCAACGAAATGGTATGAATACGAACCCCAGGGAGTGATGAAGAATGACTCATATAAGATGATGTGTGATTTTGTGATACAATGTGATAGAAAAGTGTTGCGAGAAAACTACAGATCGTTGTAATAGATAAGAATAAAAGAAGACAAAATTGATATATATCGCAATACCTGGAGATGTGGTGATAGAAAAAGAACAGGAAAAAGTTTATAAGTACAGAGAGTAGATTGCTCTGCTGTGTTAAATGAACAAGGTTGATATTTTCCCTGGTGTCTTGGAAACTATCTTGAAAAACTTTAAAAGATGTGTTAAACAAATTGAAATAACGATTATTGTAGAACACGCTCAAAAAACAGCATTGTTAGGTACGAATATTGGAATTGGTCCATCGATATAGCAAATAACCGTTTTTCAGTGTACCGAAAATCTACGAACACTGGTTTTTATGTTAATTTTGATAGTTATGTTCCCTGAAATTTTCGTATAGCCTGGATCCAAAGCCTTATTACTCGTGCTTATCGTATCTGTCCACGTGATACACGTTCTACCGAATTACCTAATATCAAGCCTTTTGCTTCTTGGAACGATTTCCCGAGATTATTGGTCGAAAAATTCCTCAAGCACTTCGAGAAGAAGGCATTTGATCAACAGCGTCCGAATTCAGATGATAATAATGAAGTTACCGACTGGTTATGTAGTACTTCACGTGTTCGTAAAATAAAAAGGAACTTCAAACAAGGTCAACGCATACGTTTAATACCTTTTTATGACACAACCAAAGTGAGTTATTTCTGCAATACTAAAGATCCCACGCCGTTATTGAGTAACTCTTTGGTTGTTTATGAATTGTCTTGGTTGTTCGTCGTCATACATTGATAAAACTGAACGGATATTGTTTGAACGTTCAAGGGAACATGAGTTTTACAAACAGAGTGCAAGTTTCTCATGCACGGCTGATTGTGAAACCGCTCATTTTATTAATTCGTCAGTGATACTTGGCGACAAACAACCTTCGAGTACCAATGAATTACATAATGCTCGAATCAACCTTTAAAGAAATTCACACGCCATTGATAAAAGCAACAATTGGTCTATTTCCTTGATAAAAGAAGCTTCAAGCATTACGAACAATAGACCTATTATCAACTCAGGTCTAAAAGCCTCTTGGGATCTTCGATTGGCTATATATTCATTGTAAGCAGCTTTTTACCATCACACTCTTGCCATCACTACCTGGATTTTTAACATTATGATATTAGAACTTCGTTTCATTTTGCAAAAGTATCTACATAATGATAAAAAAGGGTGCAGCAAAACCTTCAAAGGTACACGTGATCTTCTCATTATCGACAAAATGATTCTCGAGGAGGTGGAAAGGAAACAGCTTAACATTTTTGTCGTATGGATAGACTATAAGGATTACGACATGATACCACACATGTGGATCATGGAGTGTCTTATTTCTCTGGGTTTCAATGAGAATAATGCAAGATGATTGAAGAGTATTGACTCATGGAGAGTGGAGTTGACGAAATGGTATGAATATGAACCTTAGGGAGTGATGGAGAATGACTCACGTAAGATAATGTGGGATTTTGTGATATAAAGTGACAGAAAAAGTGATATCGTAAAACCAGATATCGTTGAAATATATAAAAATAAATGAGGGACAAAATTCATAGATTTAGCAATACCTGGAGATGTGAAGGTGCTAGAAAAAGAATAGGCGAAAGTTGATAAGTACAGACCTTAAAGAGATGAGATTGCATGACTGTGGTAAATGAAGGTTAAAATTATCTCTGTGATCGTGGGTGCGTTGGGAACTGTCCCGAAAAGCTTTGAAAGCTATGTTAAACTAATTGGAAAAACGAAGAATGTAGCACATGCCCCAAAAGAGCACTGCTAGGTACAGCCCGAATCTTACGGTTTGTCCTAGGGCATTAAAGCTACAGGTAAAAGGGTTGTGGGCTTACAACGATGGTAATAATGACGATAGTGGTGACAGCAATGGTGGAGATAATAATTTTATCAATGGTACTGAAAGCGACACTTTCGATTGGTATAATGGTGGTGGGCTTACAACAATAGTAACAATGACGATAGTGGTGACAGTAATGGTGATAATACCATTAACTTTAGCCATGCTACTGACGACGACACTTCCGATTGGTATAATGGTGGTGGGCTTACAACGATGGTAGTAATGACGATAGTGGTGACAGTCATGGTGGACATAACAATAATTTTGGCAATGGTACTGAAAACGACTCTTGCAGTGGTTATTACCATGATAGGCTTACAACGGCAGTAAAAATGACGATAGTGGTGACAGTTATGGTGGACAAACAATAATTTTGGCAATGGTACTGAAAACGACTCTTGCAGTGGTTATAACCATGGTAGGCTTACAACAGCAGTAAAAATGACGATAGTGGTGACAGTCATGATGGAGATAATAATAATTTTAGCAATGGTACTGAACACGACTCTTGCAGTGGTTGTAATCATGGTAGGCTTACAACGGCAGTAATAATGACGATAATGGTGAGGNATGGTGATAATACCATTAACTTTAGCCATGCTACTGACGACGACACTTCCGATTGGTATAATGGTGGTGGGCTTACAACGATGGTAGTAATGACGATAGTGGTGACAGTCATGGTGGACATAACAATAATTTTGGCAATGGTACTGAAAACGACTCTTGCAGTGGTTATAACCATGGTAGGCTTACAACAGCAGTAAAAATGACGATAGTGGTGACAGTCATGATGGAGATAATAATACTTTTAGCAATGGTACTGAAAACGACTCTTGCAGTGGTTGTAATCATGGTAGGCTTACAACGGCAGTAATAATGACGATAATGGTGAGGGTGATGGTGAAGATAACAATAACTTTAGCGATGCTACTGACGACGACACTTGCGTTTGGTATAATGGTGGTGGGCTAAAAACGATGATGACAAAAGCGCAAGGAGCGACAAAATACAACAGTATATGGCATATGCATGAGTGAATACACAGCAGTAAATTTAAAGAAATAGTTTTGTATTAAAATATATTAAAATACAAGAATTTTTAAACTTTCAGAAAAGTTATGATAAATTAAAACTGTCGACTCATAAATTCTTCTTTCTGATTAAAGGTAAATTTTTCCCTGAAAATAAATTCGCCCATAATTTGGATATCAAATTAAAGATCTTTTGCCGTTCGGCAAAACATGGTGCTTTAAGTACTATTTTGTGTAGTATCCCTTTTTTCAAATCACTGTTCACATCAGTTACAAGACAAAGATCATTTTCAACATTTTCCGTTTTAAAACGATCCTCGTAAGCTTGTGGTTCTACTGCAGAGCCAAATACCATGGTGAAATCACCTGACGTCAGGTCCTGAAATTCAATCAACATGATCGATGCAAGAAGTCTGATATCTTTAACATTATACTGTTGCTGTGCAGGGAGACCCTTGGCAAAGAGAGGAAGTGGATAGTCCACGTGATTCTCATCCAAAATACACAAAAAGCGTTCACTCAAAACTAGAGTGCAAGGAATCCAAGCATTGTCATAGAATTGGTAGACAAGTGCATAAAGTAGAACGCCAAATCCCTCATCGTGTGAAAATTTACAGTTACTGTGAATAAACTGCAATATTACATCTTTCAGTTTGTCTAGGGTTTCATCACTGGGATAAATGAATTTTACTTCGCTATTTGGGTGTATGAATTCAGATTTTGGTGCTTCACTTCGTTGTTCGTCCTGTTCATACATATCTACAACTTTGGAGGCAAACTCTGTTCTCAGATCTTGCAAATGATCCTGTTTGTAACTGTCATTAAATGTCCCATCTGCTGAATCTTGCCCCTCTGTTAATTCACTTTCAGTACCAGTGATATCTTTGAGAGTACACGTTTTATCAAGTTGATCAGGGAGTCTCGTGCAGATGTGTTTGTCTTCCACTGTATTGCAAACCACCTTTGATGTTTGGGCTAGAAAAACATCACTAACTGATAAAAGAAAGTCATTCGTCTTTTCACAGTTGCGGGTGATGATAGTAAACGTGTCATTAGCGTTATCACTTTCGAGTCGAAACTTCTGATCGAACAAACCAACTGCAATTTGCCTCAGATTCTCTACCCGGAGAGCTTTAAGCCACAATTTTGCAGTGCAGGTGGAGTCATTGACTACAGAAAGCATGCGTACATAGCGTTTGGCGTCTTCCCCAAATACTAAATAGATGTTCTTCTCAACTAAAATAAGAGCAATACTCATTTCAACCGATTTATGCGTGTACGGTATGCAACCAACATAAGAATAGTATTTCACACTACACGACTTTTCATCTTCTGAGCAAATAAAAGCCTTACAATATTCAGAAAATCGTGTGTTATCCAGGCTAGCAAGAATTTCTGGAGTACTCACAGTCACACTTACTGGTGCAATATTCCCAGAATGAACACGCAGGTGCCCCTTACGAGTCTTCCTGGTGCTACTGGGTTCAAAATTTTTATTGGATTTCGACTGATCAGGATATTTTGGAACTGCTTTTGTGTAGGTAATATTCAGTATTTGGTCAAACTGATTTTGCCAGAGACAGCACAACGATCGCGTAAATTGTTCCCGTTCCGATAAAGATTCAAACATCAGATTCCAGGAATTGCTGAATACATTATCATGTGACTCAACTTTTAGTTCGCAAGATGCATTTTCAAAAGTTAAAGTTAGACCATATTTTCCAGTAACAGCAACATTAATTTCATTCTCCCATAGGTCCACACCAATAATATTACTTACTGACTCAGCATGGTCAACTACCCATTCTGGTGTAACAGGAAGCGAACGTACATATGACGGAAGTGGCCAATGCACATAGTCTTCTTCGCAAAGGAACAGTCTATAGTTGGTGAGAATAAGGGTGCGAATTAAAGTCATTGGTGTATCGCTTGCTGTAAGCTGATTCTCACTGACAATCTCTTGATTTTTGTCATAAACAATACTGTATGAAATTAGATTCTCACGATCATGAAACGGTGATAAGTCTTGAGCAGCGAGTTGATGTTTTAGTGCCTTGATTTTCTTTTCGTCAGGGTAAACGACAGTCGGAAGATCATAGGCGTCGATTACAAAAGTCTGCCTCCTTTGAACTTCAATGGTGTCATTTCCATCGTCAATACCGAGTATTTTACAAAAACATTCTAAGAAGTCGGCAGTTTTAGTAGCATCCCTGGTAAGAAATGCAAACGTACCTCTTGGTCCTTCATCCATCACTTCTATACGAAAGCCTTGGTCATACAAACCAACGACAATCTCCTTAACATCGTGTAAGGCAAAACTATAAAAACAATGAAAGCACTCTTTTAAGTTTTGCATCGTTTTGGGCAGTTCTCTACTATTTTCTGGAATAAATACTCGAAAAAGAAATATGTTGATATTTGTTAACAGCAAACAGACTGGAATCTCTTCTTCAGGAAAGAGGTATGGTATACAGCCAACCCAAAGGCATAAAACAATACTTTGAGTCGTTTTTATGGGTATATCGTGTTTCAAAAACGCATTGCATATATCAATGTTCTCGTAATTATGGGAATTCGAAGATCCCCTGTGTTTCTGCGGTTTTTTGCCGTTGTTCTTTTTGTTCGTTGAAGTTTGATTGACGAAGTCTATGTAAAATGCAAGCAAAAGGTCTTTATTTATTGCAAAGGGATTATCGATGCGTATTTGCATTTTGCCTTGAGGTAAGTTATTCTCAGGTACAGAACTGGCAAG
Source organism: Morbakka virulenta (assembly GCA_003991215.1). NCBI lineage: Eukaryota > Metazoa > Cnidaria > Cubozoa > Carybdeida > Carukiidae > Morbakka > Morbakka virulenta. The sequence goes on from RDPX01000019.1 coordinate 2,326,903, forward strand.
CCCAACATTGCATCTATAAATAAAGAAAAGTAACACTGATAAAAAACTAGTAATATAGAAAATGACTGGATTAGTGAAAAAGTTTTCCTGTTTATGATGTCAGTTTCCTTACGGCAAGTTTACAGTAAACAAAAATTACTCGGGTGAATCTGGAATGTTGTTGAGAGTCACAAAATTATTTGTTCGAATGACCATTCACTGGAATCTCGCATGACCATTCGCTGGAATTTGAACTCAATTCACTTTTTAGGGTCAGCTTTGACAGGTTGCAGGGGGTTACTTAGGGTCTCAAAAAAAATAATGCGAAAGAAAATTCTCAAGATGAAGTGGCGGGAATTGAAGAACAGATTTTAAAGTTTCTCTGTCGGTGAAAAAACATTGATCTTACCAGAAGTGATAACCATTTTACTAAATTACTAAATCATCATTTTGGGCTAAAAACCGTTTGTAAAGGGAAAAAACGTAACATAAAATGTGTTAGTTCTCTCTACCTTGCATCGGTGGAGGTGTATTGGTAACATTCTACATAGATTCATAGGAGTCTATAAACTACATAATTTAAAGAATATCGACTGTTGAAGGCCTATTTCCTTGATGAAAAATTGTAAATTTACCGTGTCACAACAATATAAACCTCTTTAGAGTAGAAGTGCATGATTAAAACAATACACGATAAAATCCTGATCAATTAACAAACAAATCTACGATGGTAAAACAGCATACTGTAGCTGTCATTTAACCAACTACCAATATTCCAAGCACAAGCCTTTCTAGTTTACCTTGTTTTATCAGCCAAAAAAATCCCTTTAATGGTTACGTAAAGGCACAAGGCATCCTTGGTACCTTGCATCCTAAATTTAACAGTTTTCCCCCCATTTATCCGTGGTGACAATGATGTAGTGCTCTGCTGAAGTAGGACATGGTATATTCCATTTTCGTGGGCAATTTGAACATCCTCTATAACGTCTAAAAAATTGACGAGGGAAAAAGAGCAATTACTTTATAAATGTCGTCAAACAGAGCAAAAAATGAGGTGAAGAAAGAATAAGCGTGAGAGTTGAGAGAGAGAGAGAGAGAGAGAGAGAGAGAGAGAGAGAGAGAGAGAGAGAGAGAGAGAGAGAGAGAGGGAGGGAGACACACACACACACTGAACCAGGCAGGTACACAGAGAGAAAGGGCGCAGAGAAAGGGTACCATTTAGAAATACACTAGCTTTCTTTTTTTTATCGTCTTCCAGTTATTTCTAAAACATAAAACCACAATGCGGTCCAGCTACATTATGTTCACATGATATCTCTTTACGATAAACACAGTTGGGATATGCAAACATAACAAACATGCAAACAGGGAGTGGATAGCAGCAGCCATCCGGATTTTGCGGTGGCAAAGGAAAACAAATTCCTCTTCTTCACATGGCATTGGTGATGAAAGCTGAGTATGTACTGTCCCTGATAGTCTAACGTCGAAGGCAGACCTAGACTCTGTCAATTACTTTCAGTTGTTTGATCGAACATTTCCATGCATTCGTGCTTTGCAAATGCATGCTGGAATTCAGTCGATCCACAATGAAGCAATGCGGTGAATGGTTTCGCACTGTCGTTTGGTGAAAACTAATTAAAGCATCGATTTTATATGTGAACACTGGGCAGGTGCTGTTTTATTTTTGCGATCAACCTTAATGATTAAGGCGTACGTACCTATTTAGTAGCATCACACCGACACTTAAACTAGTGCTACTTTGTAATAGAAAAGACGTCGTTTGTAAATGAAGGTATAATTTTTAGTTCTGTCAAATTTACTCTGAATGCAGTAGTATGACAACATCCGGAAAGTGCCAAGGTAAATGATATTCAACTTTAATGGAAACTAGATTATTCATTATTCATTTATTAATGGAAACTAGATTATTGTTTGAGGTATGTGGGGCACCTTAAGAGCACCTCGTGAACAGTTTTTTGAAAGCCAGGTAAGGTATACCATATAACGTTATCTAATACATCGTTAGGGTGGCCATTACTCAACATAACGTAATTAATTAAATCTATTTCTCAACACCCTAAGAATGTATTGCCTGCTCAAAATTCACAAAGACGGTATTTCTGTCGGGCCTACTTCATCAATGGTAGGGTTTCCTCAACACCAGTTGACAAAGTAGCTCGCCTTTTTCCTTTAATCAGTTCCAGAAAAATACTCCAGTTTTTGTATCATGGGCGCTTGATACTAATCAATTTAAAAATTGCGAGTTTTATCCAACACATTCTGCGTTGTGTTCCGTTAATATCAAAAATCTATATAATAACTTTAGAAATCGTCATTCAAATTTGGGCTAATATGCTGTATGACAAAAACATTGACCCTCCGCAGATTTTAGAAAACGTTTATGTGCAATTGATGCCCTAGCGACGAAATCAGTTGAATGTAACCTCTAAAATGTTGCATATCAACCAATTGAGAATGCAGTGATGGGCCCACCGCAGGGGTAAGCTTTTGCTAATATTCCTGTATGCCATTACGAAAGTCAATGATTTGGGTCTACATAAGACCTTAATGTTCTTATGTATAGCAGTTAAAAAAACGACTATTTTCGTACATTAAGAAAAAGCCAACTTTGTGATCAAACTTAACAATCCCAATACACTGTTAGTTCTTGCTGATTAAGAAGAACAGCATTGAGGTCTACCGTTTTTGGAAGTTTTAGTGAAAACAATTTTATTTATTTCAAAACCAGTCTGTTTCACAAAGCAGTCTTCACTTTAAAATACTCACAGTGAGATTTGTAAATCTCAGTTCCTTGCAGACTAAAATTGGTCAAACAAAACTATTGGTTCATCATGTTGTCATTAATTCCTCTCCTAGTAAATCACCAGGATTGATAAAAACCACAGATTTACATAGGCGCAAGTATGTTTCATTGACTAACTAATTTAGAGGGAGGCATAAAGGTTATCTGATAACCTCCTTTTATCATATAAAGTTGTCTTTTCCATGGCACTTCAGTTATGTAACTGCTCTAAGATAATTGATGGTTATTAAATCTACGGGAAGTTTAATACCTTATAATACTTATAATATCTAAAATCAAGGATAAATGCCTATAATGTATCAATTTCCTTACTTGACAGTCTTTACCTGTTAAATAAACTAACTTTATTAAGACGTTTATGGGTCAAAGCAACTAAAAAAAAAGAATCACGACTTGCCACACCTCGATAATTACCTTAATACAAACGCCATTTCTTACGGGTTTTTATATAAATTTTCAATATCCAAATATTTCCAATTTTCAATAAATGACTGAAAATGATAGGATGTAGTAAAAAAAATATTTCTCACCTAGAGAAAAACTGTTGATTGTTTCTCCTGTACTTATGTCTATTTCTAGCAACTGTTTCTCGATCCGATCGACATTTAACAGATGCTCGACAAGTTTGAAGTCCTCATCTTTTATAATTAAGAACGTGTCTTGGACTCTAAGGAAGCGTTTAAAGGTAAAAAAGAAACGTGTTAATTTTGAAAACAGAAGAATCCACTATCGCACCTAAGAATGGCATCCGCATAAAAAAAGGAAAACGTGGGCAGAAAGTGGTGACATAAACTCTGAAATGACATTTCCTTTAAAGAGGGATAGTATCTTATTTCGATACAAAACTCTGGACTGAGATGCGCCACCCCCTTTACAATACCGAGCTGCACTGCAAACTCAAATCTTTTAACACATTAAAGGAAAAAAAGACTTATACGAAATACTCTTAGAATGCGTCTGAATATATGTGAAACATCAAACTCTTCCCCGTATAAAAACACATTCATTTTGAATTCTTCTGTACAGATGCTTTTGATTTCCAAAGCTCCCGGAACGTATGAAAAACATGAATTAAGTTTCGTCTAGAATCACACCCTTTTACCATAACTTATCTTCAAAAACCTCACCTGTGCACTTTGCTCGTTTACTTGGGAACTCCTCATCATGTTATTTCCGCCTTGACAGTAAAAATTTTTATTATTAAAACTGCAATGTTCCCGTTTTTTTGCATATGTTCTTAAGATTATTGCTGTCTTCCCACCCACCGATTCTTTATTGAGTAAAAAGTCATAATAAGTATATTAGCTAGAAAAGTAGATAATGCAAAGAAATTAAATCCAATATAATGTAAAACGATATCTGATTCTAAGCAAACTCTATATTTGTATATCAAAACGTATTCGAAGTAAAAAATTGACCAGTAAAATAACAAATATGTTGCCTCAATAGGTATGGTTGTAGTGCCACTCAGATCATTGGAGAATGTCAAACGGAGTATATCTTTTCTTGACTACCTTGGGTTTCAAAACGTTTTAAAGTATAACAATAACAATACAGAATACTAACAATTTCAATAACCAGAGTGTAGTAAAAACATTTTTATTGCACAAAGGGAAAAAAGGAAGAAATAAGTCTCCTTATCATAAATTTTCCTGAGCTTTCTACATAAAAACAAGGATATTGTAAGCACTAGACAATCCAACTCTAACCGAGTTTGTTTCTTTCAAAGTTAACACATTGATTGACTACTGCCACTACAAACCTCATCAGCTTTGAACAACAGGGGGAAGAACAAGAACAAGATCAAGAACAAGAACAAGAACAAGAACAAGAACAAGAACAAGAACAAGAACACGAACAAAAAACAAAAACAAGAACAAGAACAAGAACAAGAACAAGAACAAGAACAAGAACAAGAACAAGAACAAGAACAAGAACAAGAACAAGAACAAGAACAAGAACAAGAACAAGAACCAGAACCAGAATGAGAATGAGAATGAGCATGAGAATGAGGATGAGGATGAGAATGAGAATGGGAATAAGAATGAGGATGAGAATGAGAATGAGAATGAGAATGAGAATGAGAATGAGAATGAGAATGAGAATGAGAATGAGAATGAGAATGAGAATGAGAATGAGAATGAGAATGAGAATGAGAATGAGAATAAGAATAAGAAAAAGACAAAATGCAAGAACATGAATATCACCAGTGAGCTATGATCACGCTGGTCTGCACCGCGATCAGAAANCAAAAACAAAAACAAGATCAAGAACAAAAACAAAAAACAAGACAAAGAAAAAGAACAAGAACAAGAACAAGAACAAGAACAAGAACAAAAAACAAGAACAAGAACAAGAACAAGAACAAGAACAAGAACAAGAACAAGAACAAGAACAAGAACAACACAGAATGAGAATGAGAATGAGAATGAGAATGAGAATGAGAATGAGAATGAGAATGAGAATGAGAATGAGAATGAGAATGAGAATGAGAATGAGAATGAGAATGAGAATGAGAATAAGAATAAGAAAAAGACAAAATGCAAGAACATGAATATCACCAGTGAGCTATGATCACGCTGGTCTGCACCGCGATCAGAAAAATTCAACTGTAACAATACATACATGTTATCATCACTATTGATCAATTCTTCGACTTCGTCCTTGACCTCAGCTGGCAGACCAATCCTTTTCCTATTCTTTACCACGTCAATCAGTAACTACAAGAATAAATAAAATAAATGAACACTAAAATAAACGAAACGATATAAATTACTAACCAAGAGTGATGAATCTGTAGGAATGAACACTTAAAGGTATGCAAATTCCAAAGGATTTGAGGAAAAATCTTAAGATACTTCATTTCCATTGGACAAAAACTGCGATGAAATAAAACAAAATGTAGCAAAATGATGTTAGCCTTAATTTAATGGGCCTTTGGTCAAAATATAATTGAACATTTGTACATAAGAAATACCCCTATAATTCTCTTGATGGGAGTAAAATTTTCGGTACTTCTTTCAGGTACTTCTCTTGGCTTTTCCCCCTAAAAAACAAGTAATAATATTTACTTAGAATGCCTTGTTAAAGATTCACGCACTACACTGTAATAAATTGATTCTTTTGATCCATTTCTAACAACCAGGATGTATTTAGTAGAAAGAAGAAATGACAAGTAAACAGAAAAAAAGATGATCCCGTTACTGAAGAAAAAAAGATTCATCGAAAATGATGTCGCATTTAAATGTATTTTTACAATAGAAACTTTCTATTGTTTAAACTAACTGCAGCTATATGAGAAATTGAGCAGCAAGTTTATACCGGCAGCATATTCTTTCCATGCCAATATTAGATAGACAGACAGATAGATAGATAGATAGATAGATAGATAGATAGATAGATAGACAGATAGATAGATAGATAGATGAATAGATAGATAGATAGATAGACAGATGGACGGATAGATAAATAGACAGATAGATAGATAGATGGATGGATAGAACGATAGATAGGATACCTTTCCAGAGGCATAATCCGGCCTCTGGAAAGGTAGGATGCTAAGGACGCAACATCAAGTTTTTGTCTTGGGCTTCTTATACAAAAAACAATGTTATTACATCAGCTTTAAAATCATATTGATGCATA
>RDPX01000019.1:2333375-2370807 GCA_003991215.1 Morbakka virulenta
TTTAAAATCCATATGATGCATAAATGTTATTTTTTACAGTTAAAAATTGGTGTGTCACAAAATGTCAAATTCTCCCCCCCCCCCCCATTCCTTATTTTCTCGGTATGCTCAGTCATTACAACATTAATAACGAAGGTTTTGGGTATAACAGATACTTTTTATTTACAGTTCCTATTCATGATTTTTCAAACTTCCCATTTAAGTTACTGGCATGTTAAGGCAAGGTTGTGAATGTTGTGGGCAGTGGAATTTACCTTTGTAACGTGTGTATGTGCGCAATTTGTCCCTCCCTTTCCACTGCCCTTGTTTCATTTTCATGGTTCGTTTGATTTATTTTCATTACAAAGAGTGGTGGATTTGCATTCTTATCTTGATCTTCTTTAAATATGATCTTAAATTACTTCCATAGTTATTATACTACTTCCCTATTTTCTTAAAATATCAATAAAACTTATTGAAACTAGCCTTACTCTCTTTTTTGAGCAAAATTTTACCTGACTAGAGTACGAACCCCGTTCGTGCATGTAAACTTCCTTGACGTTTCTCCTTTTTTTATGTTTGATGTATTAAGATGTGTATAAGAAATTGTAAAAATGATAAAAATAATAAAAATGCGAAAAAAATGGTACAAAATTCTTAGGTAAATTTTGGAATAAAAATTAAGATGAAAAAATTCATTATACAGTAAATGATTCAAAGGAGTCGTTAATCATTTATCAGAAAAACGTCTTGTAAGGATATGAGCAGTACTATTTAACACTATTTTTTGTATTTCGGTGAGTGATAATTTTCCTGAGATATCGTTTACATATTTCTGCGTTCCCTTTTTAATCATGCCAAGTGCTCCAACTATGACCGGAATTGTTTTTGTTTTCATTTTCAACATCCTCGACACTTCAATTCAAGGTCTTTATATTTGCTGAGCTTTTCCAATTCTTTTGCAGATAAGTTGTTGTCAGATGATATACTCATATCACAATGTTACACGTCTTACTCAACTTGTCCTTGATAACAACTTCCGGCCTATTAGCTTGTATGGTTCTGTCAGTTCTTATCGGGGAATCCCATAGAATAGTCATGTTTGGCTTATCAAGAACAGGTAAAGGTTTATGCTCATACCACGTGTCCGTTGTTTCGATGTTATAGTGGTTACAGATTTTCCGAGGTGACTGACTGAACCTGTGGTTTTCGAATAGACTGAAAGTGCAATTGATTGTAATTTATCTGGGTTTTGAAAATTGATACTTCGTAGCCTTGTTACTGTACTAGCTGATTATTTCCTTTTCAAATGTATGCAGAAAAATACCTCAAATGTTGCATCAATAGAGTCAGATGTTTCAACACTGTCCTCTTCATTTGAAAACTCATCTTGTTTAAGTTCACCACTTTCGTCTGATTCTGTATCCAATTCGTTAACTACCTGATCTCCCAGCTTCTAAAATTGAACAGGTAACACAAGAAATATAAGAGAAATAGTTTGTTGTAACATATAACACTTATTAGCCCAAAATATATTTGGTAATATGCATGAGGGAAAATTCTATTAAGTTTCACAAGAGCGAGCATTGAATTCAGTTATTGCACATTTTTACCAATCTTGTACTGTGCAGGGATCTTTACTCTGAATCTGCAGCTCATTCCATTATGACGCACAATTCTATGCATATATAGTCCAGGCTAAAATCTCCATACGGAGAAGAATAGGCTAAAGTTTAATGTGTATGTGTAACGAAATTCTAATTTCAAAATCACTCCATACCAAGCATTTTCTTTACGCAACTATTTGACTGGACCTGACCCAGGAATCCTACTGAAAGGTAACACTGCCCTACAAATGCATACGAGGCTTTGATAACTGCCAGCGAATCTACATACATTAAAGTACCATGAGTTCAGGAGGTGGTGCAGATAACTGGCTTGTAACTGATTTAGCTTTCCACCTAAGTAGACTAAAATGGCATATTTTGAACATCTTGTATGTTATCTTGTATTATATAAAGAGGAACATTAATGCGTTGCGGATGCGACTTCAGTACACAATGCCAGCACACATATTTTACGGACATGCGCAAGTCAAGATACAAAAGCAAAACCGATATCTTTGTGACAAATACACTCACATATAAAACCGATTCGAATATAGCGAGTTTTGTTGGTTATATTATATATGATAATATACCCTATTACATTCACACACTTTTGCACATACTAAGTTGCCGTCACAGGAAAAAATTGGAATGTCCTAGGAATACTCTAAAACGTGCCTAGAATGACCAAAAGCTGTGCAGTGTTCCGAACAAGTACGGGTATCCAAGGACGCAGCCTTAACGTGGTGACACCTAGATACTGATTAGCTAGGTTCTCCTGACTGGTCAGTAACGAATAGCCATCGCTTCCAAGCTGTTCTTCTGTAGCATGGAAGAAATCGATCTCGTCGTTCATGTGATTTCGAATCTGGTTCGTCGTCGATATGGAAAATCTTTTTGGGCGTTGTGCATTCCCCCACCCCACCGGTGGTAAATGAAGGTTTATTGTTTCTGGTTTCCTTCCATATCGATCTGTCTTGCTTGTGGGTTGCTGATGCTTTTCAGTACCGTCATTGCTGGAATGAATAAGTGGCACCCAGGAGTAATCCTGGGAAACCTCGTGTGGTAGGATAGCATCAACAAAAAACAAACCAGAAAATGTGCCTCTTCGACGCCCCTGTACTTAGGAGAGATATTCCTGGTGCAACCTACCCACTTGTTCACAGATACATACTGGGCGGGGGGCATTGCCGTGCGCTTTAGATATTTACTTGTTCGGCGGTGAGGAGAGGGTGGTTTCCCGTTTCATGAGGCTGAATCGAGCTCACTGGGGTGGTCTTTCGATCTGCCTCCAGTAGCTTACACAACAACAACAACAACAACAACGAACAAGTACAATATGTACACCCATTTGCTCCAAACCAGCAATGATGCAAATACCATTGCCTGATTATCGATTTTGGAAACACAAAAGAAGTCATAACAAAGTCGGATCTGGATTATGGGTTACCAATTAGAAATCACACTACAAAAAGAAAAGTGAACAACATAGCATATCTGAATGCCATGCAGCATGCATTTATTTGAAATACCCAAACGAACATGTAATGATGACAACATCTGTCCAACTCCTAACACTTTTAAAAATGTTCTAATCCGAATTTTCTATTTACTATTTTTTACTCATTAATCCAGTCTTGTTCTGTGTTAGGCTGAACAGCGCTTGTACTATTTTAACAAGACTTTTGAGACTTGAATACAAAATACCCACAAGCTCAATGTTCCAGTGATTGGAAAAATTACACTTAATTTGCCGAAATCAAAACAACAGGGTTTTGAACAAAATATTAGGAGGTACAATACCTACGTTCTTTCAGTCCATTTCGACCCACTCATTGTCAATTTTAAGGACTACATACCTGGGTGAAATGACTTTTGGGCCGTGGTCAACAAAGTGTCACTCAGTTTTAGAGCATTTACACGGTGATTTTGTCAAAAAAAACGGCAGGCATAGCTGACTACTGCGACGAGTTTTTAATGCATATGAAATTCAACCAAAAAACTATGTCACCTCCTTCCTTCATTTCCTACAGTATGTCAGCTTACTAAGAGCAAGGTCTGTCTGGCAACTTAGCACCCTGACTTGATAAAGCAAAACAATAAACAACCCATAAACAACAAGATCTAAATGAAAAAGAACAGCCAAAGAAGAAAGAGAGAACTTGTACGAGGTTAGTTTTCAAACCAAGATAATAATCTTCTGCATTCTTAGCAGTTAAGAATAAAAAAATTACAAAAAAGTCCCCTTGGTAGGCTCCACCCACCCCCCAACCTTCTCAAATAAAAGGTGCTCCTGTGGCTGGTATTCCTTAAGTTGTCCTTAAATCATGTAATCAACATTATTAACTAAACCAATTTGGATATATTACCTAAAAATAGTAAGTTCTATTGGATAAAATACGTATAATATTGACTGGTAGTGAGGCATCCTTAGATTTCCCTATCCCCTGATTGGAAGCAAAGATACACATTTTTTTACCATTACACGAACTGGAAATTTAATACTTTGTCAAAAAATTACAACTTTTAAATAATTTACCTCGTCAGCACTTTTTGATTCACCCATATCATTAAGCACAGACAACCATGATTCTCCAGCCTTCTGTTGAATGTCAGCCATCCTTGCTCGAAATTCTGCTTCCTCTCTTTCCCTTTTCTTGATCCAGTCTACAGATCGACCAGGAAAAGCAGAATAGAACAACCTCGCTAATCGTTTCATACTTCACTCTTAACATCAAACAAAGAATATTTGAAACAAGAATATCACTTTTATTTTATATATCAAGATGAAGGCACTTCGTAACGTAGAAGGATCGTTTCATAGCGTTTGATATTCCCACGAATCTATCCACAGTACACTGCGCGATATCTGTATCTAATGGTGTGGGATATTTTTGTGTGTCAAAATAACAATATTATTTTACAGCTATTTTACAATGTCGAGCTCCAACTATCACAAAAACAATATCTGATAACTATAAAGGATTCTCTCGACCGTTAAATTTTACAGGATTTTCTTACTGTTACTATTCTTAGTAGGTAGATAAAAACTGCACGAAGGTTAAGCTTGTTTTAAAGTTTTGCTGTGATTAATTAGTCTGATTATTTTCTATATTAAATGTTTTGGCACAAAAACCAGTTAAACTGGCAGGCCTGGTTTATCTATCTATCTCTCTGTCTATCTATCTATCTATCCATCTATCTATCTATCTATCTATCTATCTATCTATCTATCTATCTATCTATCTATCTATGTATCTATCCATCTATCCATCCATCTATCTATTCATCTATCTATCTATCTATCTATCTATCTATCTATCTATCTATCTATCTATCTATCTATCTATCTATCCATCTATCTATCTATCTATCTATCTATCTATCTATCTATCTATCTATCTATCTATCTATCCATCTATCTATCTATCTATCTATCTATCGAACTATCTATCTATCTATCTATCTATCTATCTATCTATCTATCTATCTATTTATCTATCTATCTCTCTATCTATCTATCTATCTATCCATCTATCTATCTATCTATCTATCTATCTATCTATCTATCTATCTATCTATCTATCTATCTATCTATCTATCTATCTATCTATCTATCCATCCATCTATCTATTCTATCTATCTATCTATCTATCTATCTATCTATCTATCTATCTATCTATCCATCTATCTATCTATCTATCTATCTATCTATCTATCTATCTATCTATCTATCTATCTGTCCAATCTCCGAAGGCTGTAGCATTTAAATTCAATTCAAAAACGAATTTAAAGTTCTTTGTGTGGTAGTGCAAAACATACCTCGATTTTTGACATAAAAAATAGTGCGAACTGTTAATCTTTAACTAAACGATCCAAGTGAAATAATTATTGATTGAGGTTTGAGTAAGAATGTTATCCCATTGGCAAATACCCAAAGCAATGAATGAAAGTTTGTAGTATTCTCCCATATCGACGATGGGATAAATGAAATCGCACATACGTCTTTTTCATTTAACATATGCGCTTCTTAATAAAATTTCATATTTCACTTATGGCATCAAATAAAACCTTTCCATTAGGACTGGTGAGGCAAACACCTCTCCCCTGCTCCCTCTGTGTCTGTCTGTCTGTCTGCCTCTCTCTCTCCCTCCCTTTTTCTTTCTCTCCTCCTTCCTCTGCTTTTTTCTTATTTCCCCCCCCCCCCAAATTTTATTATCATTTGCTTATTTGAAGTCATGTGTCATTTTACGGACGTTCTCTGTGCTCCCGTTCAATTTTCTATCCACAATTATCGTATTTTTCCTTCTTTGCCTGATAAGGAAATAGCGCTGTTGCAGTATACATCTGTCTACCACTTTCATCGTAGTGTCTGCCAAATTTACGATCACGTGGCAGCCTGTTAAAACTTTATCGGTACTGCATTAATATTCTGTCCACTTTTTAAAAATTATGTTGGGGCATATGAATAAAAAAACAGATGAAAGATGTTTACCGTTGATATTTCAAATCAAAATGGTTGGTTTACCGTGTACAAGTTGGACAGAAGTAATATATTTGTTATTAAACTTTACATAGAGAAGACAACAAAATTGGCCAGCTTTTAGTCCTACCTTCCGTGGCATCTCGGTCGTCGGCACTGGAAATTGGCACTATTCTATCTCGCTGTAATGCAACAAAAGAAGTTGTATGGCTGATATGGGTAAGGCAATTTAACAACGAAAAAGCCGGTATTACAAGACAATGTTATGCCCCAACAACTTGTAAAAATATAACAATGATTGTTTAGATAAGTTGTGAGTGGCATGGGGGGGGGGGTTGAGCATCATAAAAGAGGTAGAATGATATAGTATATGAGGGAAAAAAAAGATCTTAATAACGTGGCAACCGAAACATTAAGTGAGACTCGAAACAGCTAGCACTGCAAAGGTGTAAGATTGATTCTACCCAAATCAAAATATGAAACAATAACCGTCAAAGTGTACGAGTTAGAAGCATATTACGATTAATTTAAGAACAACAAAACGTACTTAAACTTAGCAGTCGCAGTTCTACTCCTTTGTGTTTCAATTCGTAAAACTCATTTTTTTTAAAATATCCTTGGCAAATGGCTGTTACGAGTATCTTCTAAGCTCTGTACATTGCATTTGACGCCAAACTGTTCTCGAGCCGTGGCTTAATGGTTAGTGCAGTTGCACAGTAGCCAAGTGGTTCCGGGTTGGATTCCTCGAGCGAGCAAGGAGAAGGTGGAACTTTACAACAGCCATTGGTTGGCGTCAGAAAGAGCATCCAGCCAAGGAATTCCTCACTGCCAAAACGAAGTCCCTCTGAAGGGCACCGTCTGAGACCCAATGGTTTGGAAAAGGACTTTAAAACTAGAAAAAAGAAATTGTTTTCGAAAGACCCAAAACCCACCTAAACGCAGCTTTTATCTTCATTAAACAAGGCTACTGACAAACTACTCTGCTACTAAAAAACAATCTCATTCTCTCAGGGAAAAGTCATAAAAGAGTGACAAAAAATAAAACACAATATTATCAACAACTGGAACATACTGATGTGGAGCAAAAAGAACATTGACTAACACACCTTCTTTGCCCTAGGTGATTTCTGTGGGGTTAAAGGTGCTTTCTTTTTGTGTCTAGGAATGTTGATGCTACTGTCATCAATATCTGATTTTGATGTAGATAACTCTGATACAATTTCATAACTATCCAAATCAAGGAGCATTGCCTTGATTTTGCTCTACAAATATAGAAGTGGGAAAAAATTGAAAGCTGATAAAAAAACCCATTGCATACCTACTGAGTGTTTTATATAAAGTAAACAACTGAAAAAAACCCAAGGTTTTTCACAATCAACTGAAATCCACGCTTGGCCTATGGTATTGCTCCTCCATCAAGGAGCATTGCCTTGATTTTGCTCGAAAAATATAAATTCTCCACTTAATCTACAAACTTGTATTAAAATATACAACAGAAAGTAACTAAATAAAATTAGAAACATTAGAACCTATTTCATTTAGAAAGATTAAAAACACCCTATTTGTTGATGGTTTACAATTGTTTCAGGTATCCAGTCACCAAAAGCGACGGGCTTTCTCAGCTTATCACACAAAAAACTGGCGCGGTTTCTCGATCATATTTTTGTTTTCAGCATTGAATAAAAAACACACTTGTTTTCAGCTTTCTTATGCTGGCACCATTGGTCTAGTCTAGTTCCAGCGAAACAGCTATCGATCAATATGAACATAATGTTAATAGCAACTTTTAAGCCACAATATTACCTAAAACTTAGGCCCTTACCTAGAGTGACGATGGTATGTATAATTTCATCCCTGGAGCGCGCCACGTGAACGAGAATAAAATAATTTAAGCACTTCCTAATTTCTAATGACAAAGTCTGGTTATCTAGCTCATTAAGCTGGTGGTAATCGTGTGATCGTGGTACGGTAGACCTCTTGCTTAAGTTTCTCCATCATAAATTCAAAGATAACACTGTTTTTTTTGAAAGTTTTCAAAAGTTGCAGCTAGCTTTCTAGATTATTTGCGAGTCGCTAATATCTTCTGAAGTTTTCTTATAATTGTTGACTTTTTAAGTTTTTAAATCCAGTTGACGTTAATTATTTTCTGCACCCTATGCTTGAACATTGAACCTAAATGTAGAAGGAAGGCGATCACCTGGGCGGCCGAAGAAAAGCTGGAGGAATTGAGCAGGATATAAGACAAATGGGTGTCAGAGAGGAAGATGTAATGGATAGTAACGGGTTGAAGAGTCTCATACAACGTCGAACCGTAGAGCTATGGAAAAAGAAGACGCTAAACGAAGAAAGTAAAGTAAAGTAAAGTAAGTAACCTATGTTTGAACATAGCATAAAGTGATTTCTCGAAACAATTTCAATAAAAACTGTGCCTGTTAAGGAGTGAAAATTCCATCTGCATGAATCAAACACAAGAATATGTGAGGTTCCACTAATTTTCACTTAATTTACATCATTTAACAAAGGAGTGGTAATTGACCAAAGATAAGTCAATGTAAAATTGCCTCGTAGCATATTACACATACCACTTCCTTTTTTGTTGCTGGTACTCCATCAACTGCAACCTATAATAACAACAAAATCAAGGTCTCCTTTAAAACATATTTATAAGTAAATAAACAAAAATATATAAAAATCTCAAAATGAAGAAAAAGTCAAAATTGGTGTGTAGAATCGGATCCAACGATACTGCTGAGGCAGGTTATCTTCATCCCTACAATCCTACAATTCTTTACAGGAAATCCCTTTCTGACAAGCAAGTATGGATATCTTTATTCCCACAATCCCTCTTATCTCTACAGGCAATCCGTTCATGACAAGCAAGTATAATTCTTTGAGCTCCTCTGCTTTACAATGTCGTTCAACAAGTCGTAAATTCCAGACCTTGAAGTTGCAGGGGCACAGCTGGAAGCCCCTTTTCTCAATTATATGTTGGACATGTGTTTAAAACCCGGGTTTCCTGTTTGTATTCACAAAGGAAGTCGCAAAAATATCGCGTTATGTAAACCATTAATTAAAATTTACTTAACTTGCTTTCCAACATGGTTATGTGTACTAGTACCAAATACATATTAAGATGTCTTTTTGTTTGTACATGAAATACAATAAGGTTCACAATTTTTTGAAAGACGATTCGACACATTGACCGAAAAGGTACCTAGCATTCGCACTTTCCACTTACAGCAGTCGTTATAAATTTATATAAAGAACAAAAACGTGGTGCTTATTAGGAACAAAACTGTCGTAGAAATTCTAGCAAAGTCAAAGTCAAAGGTTAGCTAGCCATCAAAACCCAGTTCTTATCATTTTTAGCTTACTCTCGGTAGCTTTTTAGTTTTAATGATTTTGCTTTCAGCACCTTTCCCAATTTTGGGGTTTAAAAATGATGCCCTTATAAGGAATTTTATTGAAGTATTGATGAACTTGGGACAATGCCCTTGCTGACACTATTCCATAACTCCCAATGAGATTAAAAAGACTATTCCCTGATGGTTACCAAGCAGCTGCGAGAACCACTAAGCCACAATTTACGAAAACAACTTGTTGGTTATTTTTAATTGTTGTCAATTCAGTAGCTACATCAAACTTTTGGCATAGTTACCCTAACTATACACATTTCATACATTTTAACTTGCAAAGAAGCATGATTGTATTCCAATCAAAACCGCACATGGTAATTTCTTCATGCTTACTCCATTGGCTTAGCATAAGGCAGCTTATATCAGTAAAATGGAAATTTTTTTTGCACCAGGCAACATGTGATGCTTGCAGGATGAAGAATCTTTAACCAATCTGACCTTTTCAACTTATATCGTAAATATACAGGGCGGATGATTTCATTCTCATATCACACTGACAAAGGGGCTCCTCGTGTTGAAGAAGAATATGCCGCCGGTCTATTGATTCAGTTGCTTAAGATAGCAAATTCAAAGAAACATGTTTACAAACAAGAGTCTATTAATCAAAGGTGGGTGCATGAATAGCTGTCTTTTCTCAAGAATTCCGTTGCCACAGTCAAAACAGTAATAGTTCGACTCTCCATCCTTATCAGCAATAACTTCAACAAACTACCAAGAACAATAAAAATAAACTCATAATCTCATCAAGAATACAAAACAATAACACGTTTGTAATGCTTGAACAGCAAATAACTACTCACTTCATTATATCTTTCGCCAAACTGACAAAAAATTCGAGCTCGTCTATCCGCCTCTTTACAGAAAGGATTTTCTTTTACTCTCAGGTCATCCAAAAGCGGTAGGTTACACAGTGAATAAATACCTGAAATCTTTTAAGTATGGAAAATAACATCGTTAAAGGCAATAAAATTGGAGCTGGCACACACAGTTTTAAATAATCTTGAAAAACTTTATGGACTCTGCGGAAGCCATAGATGTAAGAGCTTTATCATGTCTTGAGTCGTAAGCTTTTTCTGACCTACGTTTCGAGAGATACTTCTCCCATCGTTATCCTGCGATGGGAGAATTTTTAATTAAGTAAAGGCAACGACCCTAAGCCCAAACCCCCACAATTGCTTTAACAACGAATTATATTTGTAAACAAATAGTTCTTAACAAGGCAGTCTTGGGCCAAATACACGTAATATCAAGTCATTAATTCAAAGATAATGGCAAAAAAGGGTTATTACACAATTCTTCAGATTTACAGGGTAGCGATCACAAAGTACTACCGCCTTACACTTCCTTTTTCAAATTAAAAAAATGTTTTATATTAAATGGTCAAGAAACCGGTGGCATGATATTTTTTCATACGACGATCAAAATAAAAAAATAGGCACTCTTTGCTCTTTCAAAGAATGTTCCATTATAACCATTTGGGGCTATAACTGGAGGTTTTTAAAATAATTCAAAATAGAAATCGGAAAGAAATTTGCGCTCGCTTTTCTGATTACCCGTTTCTTCACAAAAGATTTATCCTGGGCCCCAATTTTTTTGTTTTAACGTCATTTTCACCCAGCAATAGAGGGTCAGACGGATTTTGTTTTGGTAGTGAGGAATTTCTTGGCCGGATGCCCTTCTTGACGCCAACCAATAGCTTTTTCTTTTGTAAAGTTCCAAATTCTCCTTGCATGCTAAGGGCGATCCAACCCGGAACCTCCTGGTTGCTGTGCAGCTGCACTGACCATTAAGCCACGACTTCTCCTGCCCCATATTAACATTAACCTTTTTATTTCGTCACAGATTTACTAAATTTTAGATTACTCTTACTGTATTACACAGCATTTAGCGTCTTATTATTCATTATCTTACTACGTACCACACAAGTGATAAGAAAGTTGAAACAAAAGTAGGAAAAGCTTCTAACAAGCTGGTTAATCTAGTGTACCTGGAGAAAGGTTACGGGGAAAAGCTATAAAGCTTTCGAACGGGAAATCATTTGGCCCGGGTGTAGTGCAAACGTACTGGGTTATGAACATCAAGTTCCTACACACGAGAATATCAACAATGTTAAATGGAATTCTCATCCCAGACAATATCTCTTCCTGGTTTGCGAAAGAACTACCCTTACTATTAAAGGCAAGACCAAAAGAAACATGGCTACAAACTTCAGACCCATTACATGTTTATCAGTCATGTGTCAAATATTTATCTATACAATCTCAGAACAAATCTATCAACATCTAAACAGGAAGTTGGTTAGCAAAAAACAAAACGTTTGTAGAATTATCAGGAGGAACCCAGGATTAACTATTTATTGACAAAAGCATGACACGCAACAGCAAAAAACGGCAAATCGGTTTGGCAATAACCTGGATCGATTTTAAGGAAGTCTTCGACATGGTTGACATAGGAAGTGGGTTTTAAAATGCGTGTTGCGCATGTGGAGAAAACAGCTCTGCTATGGCGAGTGAGGGTAACAAGATTGGTTCTTGGT
This sequence comes from Morbakka virulenta, assembly GCA_003991215.1. Classification (NCBI taxonomy): domain Eukaryota; kingdom Metazoa; phylum Cnidaria; class Cubozoa; order Carybdeida; family Carukiidae; genus Morbakka; species Morbakka virulenta. Next base: position 2,345,397 of record RDPX01000019.1, read on the forward strand.
TCACAATTATACTGTTTTAGAGACCTGTGAGAATTATGGCTGCTGGCTGGTTCCTGCATTCACAGCGATTGTGCCAAAGCAAATAAGATCTGATAGTATGAACTGATTGGTGGATTGAACTGGCATATGCTACTGAATCAGTTAGAAAGGATGATAACAACCAACAAATGTTACAAAGAGATTAATTATCATCACTTTTCTTCGTTTCATTACTTATTCTACACACACACACACACACAGATATATATATATAATATATATATATATATATATATATATATATATATATATATATTTTTATTTTAACGCTACTGCGTCACTAGGTAACCTAGGATAAGTATATCTACGTCTCAGGTCCGGACCAGGACCCCAGAGGCGCAGAACACGGCGCAAAATTGATGCGGTGTCCAAAAGTGCTGAAATCTGAGCACTTGCAGCAATATTAGGGATCTGCAATGTTTCAAATGCTTCGAATATTCCAGGTGGTAATGTTTCCATGGCTCCAACTATCACCGGCACAATGGTCACTTTGGCTCGGTACATGTGCACAAGCTCTTCTTGCAGAGTTGAATACCTCTCTCGCTTCTCCCCCTCTTTGATCACAACTCGAACATCCATTGGCACTACAACATCAATTAGCGTCCAGGTTCTCTCACGCTTATCGTGTATGGAGATGTCTTGCTTGTTGTGCTTAATTCGGCGATCTGTTGACAAAACCGTGTTCCAGTACAGCACAACATTGCCATCGCCCACTGGCATCATATTCTCTGGGGTGTGCTCGAACCAGTTCTCTCCTACCTCCACTCCAAACCTTCAACACAACTCCCAGTGCACTCTGTGTGCAATTTGATTTTATATATATATAATAGGTTTGGCGCTTGGCCGTTAACGAACATTCTTTTAACAATAACTTTAAGCTCCATGTCACTTATAGTTTGTTTAAAGCTTCTTCATACAAAAATATGTGGTGCATGTGTACGTGTGTGTAAGTTTGTTGGTGGGAGTGGACTTTTCAGGTGGAGAGCAAGACAATGTAGCATAATAAAAAAAGCCTACCTCCTCAATCGAATTGTTTGATATGTCCAATTTTTCAAGAGAATACATCTTCTCTAGCCCTAAAAAATAGAGAAGTCTTGCCTGTTGGTCACATTTACACGAAAATTTTTGGGAAAAATCTGCCATTAGATATCAAAGCTTTATTTCCAAATCAAGCAGCTATTTTGTGCCTCATTTATTGGGTGACAGAGACCGAATAACTATCAATTTGCCTTTTAATTTTTAGGATCTGAAGCAGCTTATTCCTTCCACAAAAGGTACTCTGACCTTCATGCTAAACAGTGGCATAAAATATAGCCAATGTTTATCTCATGACATAAAACTCCAAAATGCTAATCGGTAAAAAACATATAACGCTGTTGTTTTTTTTTGTTTTTTTTGTTTTTTTGTGGTTTTTTTTGCTTTTTTTTAACATTAGCACTTTCATCTTCTAATCAAAGGGCTAAAACTACTTTCTGTCACTTTTATTCCTGTTAAAGATATCTATCAAAATGACTGGAATCAGAGAGGGCCAGTATCGTAATAATTCGTATCCAGTTAGTATCAAATCCTCCTTTTAATAATTTTACAAAAGTAGTTAAAAGTGCAAAAGCACGTAGATACTAGTATTTGAAAATCGAAGTGGTAATAATTATCATCATCATAATAATAATATAATATAATATAATATAATAATTATATAATAATATAATATAATAATAATAATTATTATTATTATATTGGGATGTAAGATGCTAGTGCTATGGAAAGCTGGGTTGGTATTTCAGCTGCCACAAAGAAGTATGTTTATGTCAAGCAAATAAGCAACATGTGCTTTATCAATCCTCACTGTACTTGCGGTATTCATTTTTGTATCTGTGTGAATGAGGCAACCTGCAGACGATGGAGCACTTTCTCTCCTGGATTAAAGCTTCGAATTGCAGCTTTGTTGACCTTGCTTAACCAACAGAAACCGCTGTTGAATGTGTCACCTACTATGGCTCCCAAATCTGATAACTGATTAAAGTCGTGAGACTGGAAGAAAAAGATTTTTGTATCTCTGTCAATACCTCATAATTTTGCCTTGTGCTGCCTATGAATGAAAATGCAAGATGCTCCGTGTAGAAAAACCTACTTCCAGGGCAAAACAAGACTGAAAAATCTTCAGTTTATAAGCGCGATCCTAGTATTTTATTTATTTAATTTTATTATTGAGCAAAGNATAATATAATATAATATTATATAATAATTATATAATAATATAATATAATAATAATAATTATTATTATTATATTGGGATGTAAGATGCTAGTGCTATGGAAAGCTGGGTTGGTATTTCAGCTGCCACAAAGAAGTATGTTTATGTCAAGCAAATAAGCAACATGTGCTTTATCAATCCTCACTGTACTTGCGGTATTCATTTTTGTATCTGTGTGAATGAGGCAACCTGCAGACGATGGAGCACTTTCTCTCCTGGATTAAAGCTTCGAATTGCAGCTTTGTTGACCTTGCTTAACCAACAGAAACCGCTGTTGAATGTGTCACCTACTATGGCTCCCAAATCTGATAACTGATTAAAGTCGTGAGACTGGAAGAAAAAGATTTTTGTATCTCTGTCAATACCTCATAATTTTGCCTTGTGCTGCCTATGAATGAAAATGCAAGATGCTCCGTGTAGAAAAACCTACTTCCAGGGCAAAACAAGACTGAAAAATCTTCAGTTTATAAGCGCGATCCTAGTATTTTATTTATTTCATTTTATTATTGAGCAAAGAAGTGTCTATAGAAATAACTGAACATTACTGAGTAAAGAAGTGTCTATAAAAATAACTGAACATTACTGAGTAAAGAAGTGTCTATAAAAATAAATGAGCATTACTGAGCAAACAAGCGTCTATAAAAATAACTGAACATTTCTGAGCAAAGAAGTGTCTATAAAAATAACTGAACATTACTGAGCAAAAAAAGTGTCTGCAAAAATAACTGAACATTACTGAGCAAAGAAGTGTCTATAAAAAACACTCTGAACTTCACTTAATACATAGATGGGTGCCGATTAGGTCTCCATTCAGCTCAGTTTCAGAATTGACCAACTTATTGTTCTATTACACAATGGAGCATGTACAGGGCACACATTAAAGACTAGTCTATTATTATGTAAATTGTCTATAATGAAAAGAGAAATCATACAAGAACAAGAACAAGGAAAGTACAAAGATGTAGAAGCGTGGCAATATTTTCTTGCGCTTAAAAATTATTTATTTCACAAATGAGAAGCAAACAACTTGCTTCAGTAAAGCAGTGTGTTTATAGTCCAAGCTTGCAAACGTAACTTTACATATCATTCGACTGCTAAATTAAATGGCGTAGCTACTTTTCATTGGGTATTTTCACCCAAAGAAAACACCGGTACAATATGTTTTAAAACATAGTTTGTATCTTTGTATGTTCTACAACGGTGCAATTGTTACAAGCAATCCATACGGACCCAACTGGTATTTTCAAGATAAGTTGTTTTGGAACAATGTAAAGAAGCTTAATTCATTTTTGAAGTAAATGATATTGTGGTGAAAGAATAAATGATAAAAAGATACTTTGTGACGTGTAGAGCATTCATTCTAAGGCCTTTTTCTGTTCCAAAATGTATGGTGAATCATGTTGCAATAGTAAATTCTCTAATTACTAATTAGTAATGTAAATTGTAATTATCCTTTTAGTGAAAATGTATGACACGTACGGCATTCTAGGTCCTGTTTCTGTTTAAAAATATATGGTGAATCATGTTGCAATAGTAAATTCTCTAATTACTAATTAGTAATGTAAATTGTAATTATCCTTTTAGTTAAAATGTGTGACACGTACGGCATTCTAGGTCCTATTTCTGTTTAAAAATATATGGTGANTGATATTGTGGTGAAAGAATAAATGATAAAAAGATACTTTGTGACGTGTAGAGCATTCATTCTAAGGCCTTTTTCTGTTCCAAAATGTATGGTGAATCATGTTGCAATAGTAAATTCTCTAATTACTAATTAGTAATGTTAATTGTAATTATCCTTTTAGTGAAAATGTATGACACGTACGGCATTCTAGGTCCTGTTTCTGTTTAAAAATATATGGTGAATCATGTTGCAATAGTAAATTCTCTAATTACTAATTAGTAATGTAAATTGTAATTATCCTTTTAGTGAAAATGTGTGAGGTGTACAGCATTCATTTTAAGTCCTGGTTCTGTTCCAAAATGTATGGTGAATAATGTTGCAATAGTAAATTCTGTTATTACTAATTAGCAATGTAAATTGTAATTATCCTTTTAGTGAAAATGTGTGACGCGTACGGCATTCTAAGGCCTTTTTCTGTTTTAAAATGTATGGTGAATCATCTTGGAATAGTAAATTCTGTAATTACTAATTAGTAATGTAAATTGTAATTATTTTATTAGTCGAGAAAAAGTAAAAATGGATCAAGGAATTAATGTTGTTTGATCGTGCCTAGAAAGTACTTGTTATATTAACCTTTGACCAATAATAATAAAAATCACTTCAGGATGTGAGTCAAACTATTTGTTCTGACGTGGCAGATGAAGATGATTTTGTGATAAACCTATGCATATTTTTTGTGCTGCAAAGTACTGTTTGATTACGTAGGTATAACAAGTAAGTATAATTCAATTTAAGAAGAAAGTATGGCAAGAGCTAAATATCTACCAGCAATATAGGTTTGACTCATGTTTCTTTGATATCAGTCAATCTATATGTGCTCCAGATGTGGCATGCTAACAGTTTATAAAAAATTAACCCTAAATACCATCTGGAAACTCTGAATGAAACTGAAAACAAGACAGAGCTGCTACGTCTCATAGAACTTAATCCTGTGAAGAGTTCATAAAGTTATGTCTTGATGTTTTCCATAGACCACTAATTTGATAATTAGGAACCTCTTGGGAAAAGACCTTGTTCCAGATGTGACATTCAGGGTGTTTCAATACCCTGAAGAACTTTTCTGTAGTTTAAAAAAACTGATTTCTTAAAGAAATGTTCTCACACCATTCAATTAAAAATGAGACGTGGCACCAAAACGAAAACAGTTTCTGGATCCAGTGAGCTGACATAATCTCCCTTATTTTCATGGTCCATTTTTTACTGAAATCTTAACTGATCAGTGACTCATCATCCTGCAAATGTTTCTTCATATGACTGAGCAGAATTTTGTTGTACGAATATTTAATGATCCCTATAAGTTCCCACAAATTGTTGAAGAAAATGAGGATAAAGCTCAAGTTAAATTCTGCCCCATTCCAACTTAGTTAATAATTGTCAACCAACCTAAAAAATGTATATTCTCATGTAAAATCAGCAAAATCAGCAAAAATCTCGTTTAGAACAATTGGACATTCTTACAAGGATTTCTTAAGTTGTGAATACTAAAATAATCAAACTGCTTTTGTAACATCTCCAGGGATTACTTTATGAAGCATTTCTAAGAAATTGCTTCTGCTACTTGAAGTGGATTATTGTACTTCTAACATGGAATATAAATGTAGGGGGTAACTTCCCCAGAGGAGGTATGGCCCATGTTTACCCAGTAAGACTCTGAAGGAGAAATAAGCAAACAATGAAAGGGAATAATATGAATATATTTAGGTAAGCTGGAATATGTCTTATAAAAGTAAATTTAGCAATGATAATGTGAAATATTTCAGCAGATGTTTGACATTATCTTTATGAATGCAAGTTTTTATTCGAAGGGTTATACTGCTTTAGATATAGCAAGCATGGGTTCTGATTTAATGCAACTTAACAGCTCTTTAAAGCAAGTGTGTTTGGGGATCTCGTCATCTGAAGAATAGGCTCCTAAAACTGCTAAGAGCATTGGTATTACTTCCCATGGTATAAACTCAGATGCTGAAAATCTTAACTAAAAAGTTGCACAATTCTTGTTATCCAATACTGTTTAGTGATCAGATGTTATTCGTTACAATTTCACTGTCTCAAGAAAATTCTGGGAAAAAATAACTATGTACTATGAGACTTCAGATAATATACATTATAGGTCACAAAACAATTTCCTTCTTTCAAGTAAATGCTATGGCAAGGTTGTTGAATGAGAAGACAAGTTTGCCAGGATTAGCTTGTGTAAATATATCTAGTGAAAGAAGTGTTCAGCTAGTGGCACACGTTTCTGACGCACAGCTGTTTAGGTATTTACGTAGCTTTTACATCGTTCTTACGCTATGTTTACACTATCTGACATTACCAGCCTTGTTCTTACTCTTTTATGCGTTGTCGCTAATTTTGAATAACGTGTGTTTTTCATTAATTTCAGGCTCCTCTCTTGTACGTATACGAGCAGTAATGTAACTTAATGCATGATTAAGAAGAGAGAGGTCTAAACTATTGCTTTATCTCTAGTAAGTAAGCCAAGAAGAACTCTGTCACTTGTCTTAAGGCTAGTGTTGCTTGGAATTTCATCATTAGTTATCAATGTCAGAGTTATCAACACAGTATATTCCTGTTGTTATACTCTCTGCGTTTGTGACAACTTTTTAATGACAGTTTAGAAGGGCACAAATTGAAATTAAAGCCTAAAACACACCAAAAAATGGCATGCAGTGATGGAAAGAAGCTGACGCCGGTCAACAGACTTCTTAAAGACCACTACCAGCACCTTGTTCTAGAAGGGCAATCATAGATATTCTTCTCTTCTCTGGTAAAAATGAGGATATTATAGAATGAGTTCAAAAATGGAAAATCGCAGCAACAGCCAATTTATGGACAGATAAGCATCAAGTACAGATTTTACTAGCTTATGTCAGCGGCCTCGAGGCAGGAATTTTACTGAAGATCTCAAGAAACGAGGCACCTTGGGGTTATTCAGTCCGCAGTTTCCACGCTAAAACGTCATAAAAACTCTTCACAAAAACCTCCAGCTAACATAAAATAACCAGTTTATCTTTCTAAAATTATTCCTTTATCTCCTGTCATGTTGTGGTGCAATTTTAAGCCAGTTTTTCTTTCAAACATTTCTAAAAATCGTTGAGGAAAGGCAAGATTTTTTTCAAAATAAATAGTTTTCTGAAATGTCAACGTCTGGAATTCGTTCTGAAAGGATTCCAAACCTTCTTAAAAAATACCTATGCTAATCGGAAAATTATTTACTTCTGTACTTTGCGTCCCAGTTTTAAATGACTGGCCACGCGACTGGGCAGCAACATCTTGATAATAACGACTTTACCATTAATGCATTACGTCATAGATAAAATCTTTGTCTATTGTATAGGTATGTACTACTTTATTTGTAATGTAATAATTTCTTCTGATATCTAGGTTCAGAGGTGAACATGACACGAGAAAGGGGAATGGGCAAAGGTTGCGTTTCTATGGCAACGTGAGGGGTACGACAGAACTGACCATAGACGGTGTGAATCATTTTCTGGGCTCCGCGTCATTTGCCTGAGTCCAAGGATCAGCAAAACATAAAGCTGGTTATACAAAACAATCCACGTGTGGTAAAATTAGTTACAAGTTGTAATTCATTAACTCTAGTTGCTACATGTGAGTGATCAAAAGCGAATAACAAACCTTCGGTGTCTGAAATAAGATTTGTTGCCAAGTTCAGAAGCTTGATATTTCCCAGCTTGGACGGAAATGAGCTCACAGATCTTATCTCATTGTACGACAGATTCAAGTTTGTCAAACAAAAAAGGGCCTGAAAGAGAAATATATCACTGTTACTAAGGATAATGCATATAATGAGGGTGAGATTATTACTGAGCTTAGAGAAAAAAAAAAGAACTATAGCACATTTCAAATATTGCAGGAAACGTATAGATGAGAGTCTACTTTCTATTCATTCAGTATATTGGAGAAAATGTTAACTATCGCACAATTAAAATCCTGCAGTGAAAGCACACAAAATAGACAAAATAGTAGCACATTTTAAATATACTATAAATATACTATAAATATACTATAAATGTACTATAAATGTACTATAAATATACTATAAGTGTACTATAAATATACTATAAATATACTATAAATATACTATATATATCACTATGGATGCGTCTCATTATACTGAGAAATGGCACTGTTTACATGTAGTTTTTTCTGAATGGTGATTTTCAGGTTATGTATCAGAACGTCATCACTAGTTTGCCCTTTGTTTAGAATTCAGATGTATTGTCTTGTTTAATGAGCTTAGTCCAGGTCAAGGTTTTCGACCTTTTTTCACAAAGGTGCAGAGCTTCATTTAGAGCGATTCTGCCTGGTTTTTCGTCTGGGCGTCTAAATAGGTGACCAAGCCAGCGACTCTGACACTTGGATTTTATGTTATCATCATATACGTCATTTGTCTTGTTTAAGTAATCACTTTAATATTTACCAGTATAATCTTAGAACAAATCTATCAACATCTAAACAGGAACGGTTTCTTAACAGAAAAACAAAATGTTTGTAAAAATCATCAGGAGGAACTCAGGATCAACTATTGATTGATTAAAGCATCACACGTAACTGCAAGAAACGGCAAATCGGTTTGGCAATGAGCTGGATCGATTTTAAGGACGTCTTCGACATGGTTGACACAGGAAGTGGGTTTAAAAGTGCATGTTGCGCATATGCAGAAAAGAGCTCTCCTATGGGGTGCGAGGGAAACAAGGTTGGTATTTGGTTCATAATTATACTGTTTTGGAGACCTGTGAGAATTATGGCTGCTGGCTGCTGCCTGCATTCACAGTGATTGTGCTAAAGCAAATATGATGTAATAATTTGGCGTTTCGTCATTTGTTCTTTTCGTAAGGGAGTAGACCTTCATTTAGAGCGATTCTGACTGGTGTTTCGTCCGGGCGTCTAAGTAGGTGACCAAGCCAGCGATTCTGACACTTGGGTTTTACGTCATTTGTCTTGTTTAAGTAATCACTTCAATATGTTTTAATATATATGTCATATATGTCTTCACTTTAATATATCGATCTTTCCATCGCTTTCCCATTGTAACCAATTTTTTTTTGACTTTCTCAATTTGGACTCCATGCATCCCATAAAAAATAACGTGGCCAAACGGAATGTAATTTAATGCCTACAATTGAGTTTTCCTCCACAAGCCATTTATAGGATTTTTCTAGTTAATTTTTCAATTGTAAAACTCTTTTGGTCCTGAGTGCTTTTCTGCATCATTTGACCTAATGTTTTTAAGTCTGGGGTTAACTCTTAACCTTTTTTTTGTAACCCCCCCCCCCCCCAATCTGTAATTTCTTTACAGTTGCATACACTTACTGGTATTATACCCTGTATAGTTCTTAACCATTAAAAAAGATAGCTTAAATTGTCACTTCATGTCATATTTTAACCCTTACACCTTCTTCAGTATTTCAATTAAACTACTGACTTTTTGTTATCTTTTTCTTTCATTATTTCTAAAATTTTATGCTACTATTTCTTATAGTGCTTTCCTTCTTCTGATTTTTTAGAAACACCATACCCACCATATCAGACTTTTTTCTTACTTTTTGAATATTCTATTTTATGTGATAGGTTTTTGTTAATATCATTTCATATAACGAATATCTTATGTCTGAATTTTGTCATCTCTTATTTTTATATATATCTTATTTTTCATATCCTACCTAACCTTACATACTATAAATCCTTATTGAACCATTTTTACCATTTTGACTGACGTAAAAAACCCCAAACAAACATCCTAGTAATTTGTAAATGCTGACTACATTTTCAAAATGGGCCCCAAAAATTCAAGGACTGCATACGGATACCTTCATAAATATATCCTGCGGAGCTCACTGCGCTTGCGTAGTTTGAGCACTCTGACAGGATCCCACAGTAACTCTTTAGGCTGTGTTTGCTCCAGCAACATGGCCAGAGGGTTATATCTCAGAAGCTCTGTGCTGCACTGATGAGCCCACAAAGGGCGAAACAGTACTGTCTGCAGATTGAGTAAATATATCCTATATAAAAACAACATGACTCCTTCAAGTCCCCCTACGTGTTTTGCATATATTTTCTCCAGTAAATAATTTATTATTTTCCTTAATTATTTATCATACTATTAGATTTCTTTATAATTTGCATTTTTAATTTTTTAAACTTACCTTTTAGAATGATCAGGGGAAACAAAATATTGATTAGTACCGTAGCATTAAGCATGCTTAAGTGCTCTGGCAATTTTTATACATTAGTAGTAAAGTAAGAACTAATTCAAATCTCAGTGGTTTCCGATTTTCTGCCTACCACCCAAACCTTGTAGTTATGTGATTTATTGTAGTGTCATCTGGTCTAAGTGAAATCAGCCTAATTAGAAGGCCAACGAATTCAATCTATCAGTACGTCACCAATTCCGATCTCCAATAGGTCTGCTTATCTACAACTGACCTTGAAAACCCTGATGTTGATCAAGAGTCTTCCGGAATTGCCAAGTGACTACTACTTCAACCTATATGTGAAATACTTCAAGAAATTCAAAATTACAAGCACCGACACACAGACACACACAAACACACCAATAGGTGGTAAAAGAAGAACAAAGAATCTCTAAAGTGAAAACTTTACCTCAAGATTTTGAATTTCTGTCAAAAAGTTGTGGCTCAAATCCAAATGTGTGACGTGGCGCAACAATTTCTAAACAAAAGAGTAAAAATATTCGTTCACACTGAAATTGAGGTCAGTTTTTCACAAATAGTAAATAATTATAATCATCCAAAATTAAAAGAAAGCTCTTTAAGACTACAAAAACAATAATTACATAAATTTTGGAAATATAGAATATATATTACATTATTTCATATTCTATTATATAATATATTATATTATATCATATTACAATATATTAGATTATATTATATTTATTATATCATACCTAGTAATATCATTCCAGTTAAGCGTTTTTAAGCTGCTATTATGTTAGCATAAGGGCCCCTATCAGTCTTGGCTCACTTGAATCAATCAAACCCACCAGATATGTAAAATTAGTTCAGGAAATTGTCAGCTTACTGAGCCCGATACAAACTGATTTCTCAAAATCATTACAAAATAGTATATATTCTTGCTTTACGAAGAACACTTGTGTGCAGAAAACAAATTGGGGAGAGGGAGAGAAATCAAGAAAGAATAAAATTACAAACAAGATTGGAGTTGTAGCCTCCCAAATAATGACATTCGAAAAATTACCAAAACAAACTTCCGCAGAGGTTGTTCTGCTTACTTTCTTAAATATACCAACTACCATTTTGGACCTGAATATCCAAGATTTGTCGTGTAAGACTCAAAACAAATGAGTCGTAAAAGTATTAACAGAACGAAATTATTTCTACCCTATAACTATGATTGACACGCTAGAAAACTAGGTTTCAGTCTTTCATGCCTTGAATCTTCCATGCACATGAAGACACACTCCAAAAACTTCACGATGGATGTGTTGGTGATGACTGTGGTAACGACGATAAAAATTAATCTTCACAACTTTTCAAAAGATCCATCCATCGGCATGGGATGATTTTGAAACCTTATTAAGTACGAGTAAACGCAGTATTAGTTTTCAGGGTTATCTACTTATTCTTCTAATATTGCTTTTAACTCCTGGTGGTCTAAAGGAGCAAACGCTACCGAATAACGTAAAGAGCTGACCCTCACGCCACACTTGGATGATCATCTTTAATGTCACAATATAGCCCTTCTTCACTGGACTCGGCTCTCTACCCAGGTATCTAAGCAACAAGGGTATGGCATCGGAAGAAATTGTTTATCGATGCTTTGCGGACCGTATCGAAAATAAGTCAGACATAGCATTCTCAACTTAGCATTTAGTGTTTGCGCTACAAGTTAATATAATAAATACAACCAAAGAAGAATTCTTACCATATATACCCAAGCTCAAACATGAAATAAATAAATCTTGTTTATCAACCTAATTGTTTACTAAACCATGAGTTTTTTTAGTATTTTAAAGTAAATGTCCGAAACAAAGTGTTGATCACTTAATGCAATGGTTATTGATAAATGAAGAATTTAGATGAAAAGAATAAGCTTACTTTAAAATTCAGAATTCAGGTAAAGAAGTATTAAAACAGTCTTATAAACTCGGGAACTTTGTACCAAAGAAGATACCATCGTAATAGCAATTTCTTAGGTGTGAAATCACAACAGAGTTGGAGTGAAGACATGGGTAGCTAGACACGTGAAATGGCACGAAGTGAAGTGGAATGAAAGAACAGCACAATATACAATGCCAAAAATGCGATTTTCCGAAACTTTATTGTTGTAGTTATACCAAGGCCACTTTTCAGCACACTGGTTACCCATAAAGGAAAAAATTACACCCATTTTGCTTCAAATTCTTTAAATTGCAACGTATCTCGTGCCAAACCTCAAATTCTGGGAAGCAAACTCGATTGCAGTATGCTAAATCACATCTCTACCAAACCAAAACTTCTTGGCTTTCGTCAAATAGTTCTATTTATTCTGGTGGAACAAAAAATAACCTAATGTAACAAAAGCCAATTGCCAGCTAACCCTTTCTTGTATGTTCAGTCTAGTAACTAAGGCAATTGCTCCACACTCACAAAATGTTTAATCCCATCCTGCCAGCCCTTTTAAGGGGTAAAACTCGGGCTCAGTGCCAATGGTTGGTATTCAAATGGTCATTGGGTCAAGCACAAATCAAAATCAGACAGAGATACTAATAAAGTTTGAAAGAATAATGTACTATCTAGACTAAAAAAATAATGTCTTCCCAACAAAACTCCAAGTTGATAAGAGAATCCTAGTCAATATCTATTAAAAAAAGAACATATAATAATATAAAATATAAGATATTTAAAAAAAACAAGTATAGTTTACATCAATTCCTTATCGCTGAAGTAGATGAGAGTAGAATAAAAATGTTAGTAAATAATACTACGTATTGGTAAATGTAAGTTTATAACGAGGAAAATATTTACTTACGATTGCTGGGTCAATAAATGTCAAGTCATTATTCCGGAAAGATGCATGTTCCATTTCATCCCAAGGAGGAAAAGATCTAATGGCTCCATCTTCTTCGTTACCAGACCTCACTTCCATTATAACTCCTTTATTCCAATTTTCACTGCAAACCAGAATATCCTGCAAAGTAGGTATGTTTCTTAAAATCTACTTTAGTGTACATACCAGAGAATACATACAAACGCAAGGCAAAATAAAATCAACTCTGTGCTCCAGCGTACGGAATAAACTGTAAGCTATAAATCAACGAAGTGGCTGCTGACAAAATGTTGTGTTTGATGTGCGAAATTCCATTGATTGGGTGTACCCGTCGAAACTTTTGTAAAAACAAGTTACAGAAAAATTGAAAACAATACCGAAATCTTCTTTTTGTTGAGGTAAACTCTTAAAAATACACAAACAAAAACAGTTGAGTTAAAGGAGAATAAAAGAGAGACAGTTGCATAGGGGCTCGTTGAGCCTTATAAGATCAAATAGCAAACCAAAAAACAATTTTATTGCATCAAGTGATAATCAGAAACCCATAATAAAACTTTATAACAACAACTGTAAAAATTAAATAGTTCTCTTCTTTTGGTTTTTAATCATTTTCACCCAGCAATTTGGGCTCAGACGGTGCCCTTCAGAGGGACTTTTGATTGGGCTGTGAGGAATTTCTTGGCCGGATGCCCTTCCTGACGCCAACCAAGGGCTTTTTATTTCTTTTGTAAAGTTCCGAATTCTCCTCGCCAGCTCGGGGAATCGAACCTCTTGGTTACTGTGCAACTGCACTAACCATTTAGCCACGGCTCCTCCTGTAAAAATTAAATAGTACCAGAGAATATTCCCCTCGTTTTCTTGCTTTGAAATTCGAGATATTCCAGAGACAAAAAGGTACTCTCAGTATATTTTGCATAGGACTAAATGACTTCTCTTGACTGGCCTGTGACTACAAGTAAAAAGAGATTTGAGCCAGGCGCTTATTCTAGTCTAGCACACTCAAGGCCATATACTCCATTCTAAAATGAGGTTGAATCACTGGATCTGCAAAATTATCTTTATCTAAACCAAAGCAAATGGTCACCTTGAGCTGTTGCAATGACTTCGAAACCATCAGTTTCTTTAGAGTTTTTTGCAATGATCCAGAGTTGGCAATTAAATCTGTGCAGCAATTGTCGATCTGAAAATTAAGCAAATAAAATTAATTTAAAAGGAAAGGCTGAAACAATTGAAAAAAAACCCTTGTTTGTTAATCGATCAACACGACTAAAATTGATATTTGAAAACGAAACATGACTTGATGAAGATCCTCTCACATTGATTATAACTAGCCCATAGAGCTCTCTCTTGCATGGACTCGATATGTTTGGAATTAAAAAATGACGTTTGTGGGCTGTGTTTGGGGAGGGAGAGGGGGATGACTATCAAGAACAGTTCTTACTTTCTGAAAGGTTTCACCCATTGCAACCATTTTCATTTAAAGTAGCTGGTACGGATGGTACCTGGTCGGAACCTATAATATGCAGGGAAAGTGTTTCAGTCTGCAGCAAGGACACCATTGTGAAATGCCTACATCTGGATTTGAATCTGATGAAAACTCTCGGTACAGTAAATGTGTTTCTCTAAGACCACTGGTGGCAGGGTGACATGGCATCGAAGTTTGTGGCCAACCCTAAAATAATAGGAAAACATATCACATAAATCAACAAGTTGGTGTTTGTTGTTCTAGCACGGCCAAGTAGATGCATGGCTTAATGAAGAAAGTCGGACAAATTTCTGCCTTTTCAGCTATGTTGGCTTGGCAAACGGCAAAGAAAGCCAAACCTGGTCTCCCGAAAACCAGAAGCGCAACTTAAGAGCGGACATTATTAGCTAAAGTGTCGTGTTTCTTCAGTTTTCAAAAAGAGGATGAAAGGATACCCTTTGGAATAGTTCTTATCGAACTTTTTCTTTACTGCAATTCAAAACACACCGCTAACCCTTACCATTGTAAATTTCTTCGTGTGGGCGTGAGCATGGGCAATCTCGCAAGAGATAAAAAAGGACACACATTTAACTTTACCTCTATGCTAAAAATCTTAATTTTAGGATTCCACCTCCTAATTTTTCTTTCTTCAGCTTTTGCATGCTTTTCACCTTTGCAAAACTAGCTTTCCGAGGGTCCTAAATTGGTTCCCAATCATCTGAAATGTTTTTAGTTTCACTAAACCTCATATGGTTCAATTAAGCACCGAGTATCAAAAAATCAAAAGAAATTTGCAATTCGCAATCAAATGTTTAGATATCTGGTTCACTTTTGGCAAATCACTGTCGATTTCCTTAAACAATCAGCAGCTGAGTGCCAACGTTATTCTGTTTCGTGTCCTTAAAAAATTCAGTTGCACTTTTCGGAGATGATAACAAGATACAATGAAAGCAGTCACATGGATTCGCCTTCGTACTTAAAACAGCCAATAAAATGGCTATTTCTTGGAAATATGAAGTTACTTAATACTAATCCAATATACGCACAAAAAGTACTTTGTACTCGAATAGTTCCAAGTTTTCGAAACATTGAATAAATCAATGTGTTACTTCTCAGTAAACTTAATTCACAGAAGATACTATCCAATAACAGTGGCAGTTTGTCGCAGTCTGTTGCAGTTTTTGCTGCTAGTAAAAACAAAATTGCCACCGTAGTATTCATTTTCGCGAACAGGTAAGACTTTAATACCCTTATTTGATTAGTGGGGCACTCTGTTTCTAAGCATGAGGGGCACATTGAATAGATAAACCAATAAAAACACAAATGAAGAACATAGTCAAAGATTATGGATAAAAGTGGTAACAATAGCACAAGACGTAAATGGAAAAAAAACATGAAAACTTTCTAACCTCTAGTATTTCTAATGATTTGAAAATTGAAAAGTCGAAATTAAGGTCATGTTCTCCAATAAATGAATCATCTGTCCCTCCACCTTTGACCTTAAATAAATTTGATATGAGATGAAATGAATATAAAATTGCATGCCAACAACTAATTGATCCATGTACTGTGACAAATATTTAATTGCCTTTCAAGACCAAAAGCACAAATTAAGGTTGTCAAGAAATAACCTAAACATTAACGGTTTTACTTGTTCAAGCCTCTAGTATCTCTCCAACATCTACACAATTATTATTTTCCTATTACACCGTTAATTCAGATCCCTTCTTTTTACAAATAACATGCATAGGATTTATTAAATTTGTGTCAAAATCCGACTGAATCTGTAACTTATCCAAACATCCAGCACATCCTGCATTTATATTTATTTTAAAATTTATATTTATATTAAAATTAAAACATGATCACGAAGGCTTCCAAATGGCCCCAACATAATTGAAATAAATTACTGACTAGTAAATATCAAATAAAATGGACAAAAATTACTTGTTTCGTCACTTAAAATTGACGGAAGAAAGGGATAAGAGTTACCAACAAACATTGTAAAGCGATCATAAAATGTTTTACGACAGCAATGTATGCATGGTAGCTTTAAACGTACTCCTAGAACGCTCTTTTCCAAGCCCGTAAATTAGGATTCATGTTTTTAAGTAATCGATGATAACGCTTGAAGGTAGATACTTATTCATATACAANTAAAATGTTTTACGACAGCAATGTATGCATGGTAGCTTTAAACGTACTCCTAGAACGCTCTTTTCCAAGCCCGTAAATTAGGATTCATGTTTTTAAGTAATCGATGATAACGCTTGAAGGTAGATACTTATTCATATACAATGGGTACGCTTAAATTTATGGAATTCCACAAAATGTGTTCATTATATCTAAAAATACGGAACCTTTAATTTTTTTATTACTTACTTTAACATCTTTCCGAAAATTAATTTTGATGATGTAAAAACTGGACACTTGACAAATTAAGATTACCGTAATTATTCGATTTGCCACACCCTACTCGAATAAGCGCACCCTTTGGAAACCAAAAAAATTAATACGCGCGCCCCTCAGTTAAGCGCACCCCTTTCACAGATTGCCTTTTCAACAACCGCACCCTTTTTTCTACGTAAAAAATTGAAGGTCAAGAATAAAAGCACTAAAAACATATATTTTAATGAGTATATTCTATTATGTTTTTAACATCATGTGCGTAAATCAAAATGTTCATATGTTTACAGATATCTTTGTATTTGTAAATTTCACTTTAGAACTTGATGTATGTCAACGTTGATATTTTAGACATGTATTGCTTTCTTACTTTACTTCGTACTGTTTGTACTGATAAAATTATTTTTGACATTTAGTGCTTTAAAAGTTGACTGACTTTTCCGATAAGCGCACCGTGCGCCTAATCGAATAATTACCGTAAGTTGGCCATATAGCTTATTTTATACCTAAAAATTCACCAGAGAGCACAGAGATGCAGGAAGAAGATTTAAATTAATAATAACAAGCTATGTATAGAAAGCGACACAAGTCTGCTGAAATGAATCTACTGACAATTTAGTTTTCCATATTCCAGTGAAATATTAATAAGTGTTTTCCAAGAGAAACATTTTGGAACATAAAATACCTTTCAATAAAAGCTATTTATACACCAAAATTTACACGCACTAGCTTACCTTCAAATGTTTCAACTGATGGAAAAAATCATACAAGTGACCAACGTCCATTTTCACATCACCTGAAGCTGAAATGAAAGGTCACATGACTAGGTTATTGAGCGTGTTCAAACAGACTTCATAAATAATGCAGTTTAGACGTTTGTCTCTCTAAACGAGTATGACTGTGTTCAATAAAAAACATTCAAGTTTTTCCACTTACAACAAATGCACTTTACCTCCTTGCTCAAAGTCAAAAAACCGATGTACCACAAAGCCGTGCTGCTGCAAGCATCATTTTTCTTTTGAGAGCTTAGGAATGTAGCATTTGTGATCGATTCTACTGTTCGGTTGATCATATTTTTAGCCCCCATATACCTGGTCTTGGATCGTTAAGCATGTTACACTATCTGCCATATACCACATAGACCCAGATTCCCGTTAATGCACATTAACTCCTGTTCAATCTTTAATGTCATTTGTCCCAAGTCTTTTTCCCACTACTAGCTTTTATAGCTTTGACACATTAACAGAACTTTTTGCACATTGATTCAGAGGCTCAAAGTACCCTTTGCTGGTGATGTATAGCAGTTTCGTCTTTGGACGAGGTCGCTTTTCTACCCAGTTCTTTGTTTTGTGAAAATACTCGTGTATACATTGGAGAAACAACTACATTTAATCTACAATAATCACGCCCATAAAACAAATAGCTAAAAAATTGTAATACTATCTCAATTGAATAAGACGCAGTATGTATAACTCTAATTCTACTTATAAATAAAGAAGTGATGTTGCCATACTTTCTTTGTAAGTTAAATACATAGGTAATTCCTGCAATTAAAACAAAACAAATTTACAAAGTCAAACAGAAAATAAGATAAGCTTGTTAGCACTATTATAACATTATTATTATATTATTAAAAATTGAGGAGCCGTGGTTTAATGGTTAGTGCAACTGCACCGTAACCAAAAGTTCCGGGTTCGATTCCCCGAGCGGGCGACTTCCGTACTTCACAAGAGAAAAATCCATTGGTTGGTATCAGGAAGGGCATCCGGCCTAAAAATTCCTTGCTGACAAATCCAAGTCTCTGTGAAGGGCACCGTCTATTATAATTATATTATTATATATTTTATATCATTATAATATTATTATTACTATATTATTATAAGATAACAAATGGAAGTGAAAGTAACGAGACGGGCAGAAAAAAGAAACGTCGAAACATTTAAGATGTGATGCTACTAAAGGATTTCTTAAAAATACAAGAAACAGATAAATATAGCTAAAATTATTTGAATATATAAAAACAAAGTACAAGCTACTATCATCACGTTATGAATTCAGAAGATAATAATGACATAGTTGACGTAAAAAGCAACAGTGAAAGGCCTGGAAGTTTTGACTTGGAAACGGGTAGGCAATAGATCGTGAACAAAACTGGTATGCGCAAAAGTAACAGTACTTATCCTATCTATTACTGGTAAAGAAGCAAGTGGTATTTCATGTCATTTTTATTAAGTGCAAAAGCGAAGGAAAACCACAACATAAAGTCTTGAACTACAAAAGATGCAGTTATCCAAAACGAAAAAAAAAGATACAAATCAGTTTTCTTACTTTAAAGGGAATTGACGTAGACTATTTTATTAGAAAACACTATCCAGACTAGTTCTTAAGGTCATTTTCAGTAAAGTTGACATATCAAGTCAGAGCCAAACTAGCTACTGTATGGTGACATATTCTTAACCACTGTGTGTCACCTAGTTTGACCTAGTGCGTAACAACCCATGTCTGCAGCATGAGACACAAGATTATTTTATTGTGAATAATGAAAAAAGTCTTCAGTTTTAATCTTGGTGAGTGAGGTAACCAAATTCTTTGCTGGGTTGTCTACAGTAAAACCTCTAACAAGAGAATCTCACAATAATGTTTAAATTAAATAAATTAGATTGAGGAAAACGGAGTAAGCACTACATTCAGAATAAATGAGACAACTCCCCATTTTTCACTAATCAACTAAGAGTCATGATAGTAAATAGGTTAGTGCACTAAATCTAGCGTTTATGTAATGCGACTGCACAGAACAGTACAGGGAGTTAAAAGATTGCAAAATGGGAAAAGGACTACATTAATGTTAGTTTAACTTCACTGTTCGCACAATCAAGTGTTCACCAACATGTGTGTAATGAGTTTCACAGTCTGACAAGGAGAAAACACATAACTTCATACTGACGCCCAATATAACAAGTAAGTGCTGACCGAGGGGTTTCACTGTTCATCATTTGTTACTTTAATTAACAATTGCTGTCAATTAAGCTCAATTTCAAAAAATTCTACTTTGATACATACCGCATGTTGGCAATGGTAACAGCAGCCTTCTTTTGATGCAATGCATCTGTAAAGGGCTGAGTATGACTGGCCGATTTTCAAGAAGTAGATCATCACCTGTAATTGAGCAATAGGGAAGAGGTCACGAAATCATACATAAAATTAATATGTTCAAATAAATACTGGCAATCATTTCTTAATATCCTCAACAAATTGATACAATAGTTTTACAGTATATTTCAAAGTCTGCACACTGCGAATGTAGTCAGCAAGCTAAACTCCACAATAACAAGTTCATTTAGTACAACCGATGACTTTGTCCAGACCAACATGAACTCTTGCTGAAAATTCCCTCAGCAAGACTGACTACGGCAAATTCAACTCATTTTACCAAGTCTTAAAGCAATTTTCCGATGATCATGCTTTGTGTAATCAGCAAGGGTATTGTGAGAGGCATCTAAGGGTCCAGTTATATACAATATGGTCTGTTTCCTCCAATCATTTGGAAGATACTTTTTCAAATCTTTCAAACGTCAGGGTCATTTTAGAACGCATGTCAAAGTGAAGGTCAGGAGACTGAGTTCAATACTGTGAAAAACAAAATTAAACATCTACGTGCAGGTAATTTTAAAATCTGGAGGGGCTGTGCAAGTTCATAGTCAAATTTCTAGAGGTAGCATCTAGAAATTTCAATCAATTTGAGATCCGAAATCTAGCATTGTAGCCAGTGGTCTTCTAAAAGAGCTGATGGGGGCTAAATCTATTGAGACGTATTAAGAGTGCAGAAATTTGTTCCACTTTACGAAAGGCCTTGTCGATGCAACTGGAAAGGAAAACATGAAGATTCACCAGGTTTATGAGAAGGTGGCCATCATTAAGGAGCAATCAGTCTGTTTGGGGAAATGCTGACAACGAAATCAAAGAATTCTGAAAAAGAGTCATGGGCATGACTGCAGAAGCAGGAACTGTAAACCAGGGTATGTCAAGGAAAGCTAGAAGTGGAACAATGTTGTATAATGTGGAGGAAGACACACCTTAGCAACACTGGTGGAAGACCCCATCATGGATTGACAAATCAGCCAGGCATTATTTTCTGAGGAATTATTTTTGTGGAGACGCCATGGATCGAAGGAAAGGGGTAAAAAGCAAACTATGGTAGTGCAAACGGTCGAATGGATGATCAATTATTGAGTTTGAAAGGTGTTCCAAAGTGTGGTGGTAATTATTTGTATTCTTCTAATCATCACAGCGACAAGTGCAACTATAGAAAAGACCAATTCTGCCCTTGACTATGTAAAGAATACGTACAGTAGTTTCATGATTGTGCCACGCCTTAATTGCCTGATACTGATGTATGTTCAAAGAAACATCAAATTGGTGCAAACTTTTCACACGTATGTCACAAGACATCCAGGCAGAATTCTCTTCTTAAAGCCACTTGGTCACGAAGGAAATAAAAAACATACAATACGCTAAGAATAATTGAGTCTAGGCATATATGACAATTCCTGTTTTTCTCTTGGGATATGACTTCTTAAAAATCTATACATTAACCAGTATTATTATTGAAAATAGCTGTTTCATCTTCCTTGAATTTCTTTAGTACTCATACAGATATTGGGATACCACCAACTGGATATTTAGCATATCGACTATTAAAGTTGGATTACAAAATTGGATTAAAACATCTTATACTTCCTCTTTTCTCACTTTCAGACCACTGGACCCATATATGCTATATGTGGATAACAAATATATATTTACATTTCTGTTTTCACATTTACGTTTATCTATTAAAACAGAGGCTGTGAAAATAAAACAAATGCCACAAGGGGGAAAATCACAAAAAAACCCTTTAAATAAATAAATAGAAACTAAGTTCAGCATGTGGCAAATAAAAAGAAGGGCGAGTTAAGTGTTCATTAGCCATTGTCACAAAGAAAGACTTACCAACACATGAAAGAGTTTCTGTCAGAGCATCACATACAGAATTCACATCCTACACAAGCAATAAAATTATGTTCAAAACATTACTTGGGTAACATCTGTAATTCTATAAGATTACTGGCCTAGAATAATTTTGATATCACAGTTGCATTCTTTGGTTATGAAGCCATAAACATTAAACAAAAAATCTTTTTCATCACACGGCATTAAATATCATGTACTTTATTATATCATACCACATAGTATACAACAACATGGTATATGATTGGATACCATATTACATGTTATTCATTTATATGATACAAAATGAATTGCAGATACAAAAATAACAACAACAGAAACCTCAAATATCATTACGTTTTTAAAGGTTGACAAGGCGGATTAAAAACAGAATGTTACTAAGTTCAGCGGCTGTGTGCCATTTTGCAATACGTCCTTATCTATGCTGAGTGAGGATGCCCCAGTTCAAAGGAGTTGGAACCGATATGTTGTCATCTGCAAGCACAGTAACACTTTTGTGTATTACACACTGTTAATACTGCATGTTTTGAACATGGTGGTGAGAAGACAGTGTTGAAAACGTTAAAAGGTCTGCGTATACCCTATAAACAGTCACAAAACGGATGAGAAAACATATACGTTTGTTTGTAATAAGAAAGTCATATTGTTGAAAAAACTTGGTGAATTAGACTGTCACAAAGTCTGACTAAGGAGTGTGGTGTTGAAAAATCCATTTCTTAGAACCTGAAGATATAGAAAGCCAATCTGATATAACCCTATGCTGAATTAATGAAGAAAATTAATTCTAAAAAGTCAAAGGCGTTGCACAGAGCAAAAGGTATAAGTGTCAATCATGGACTGATTGAGTGGGTTAATCTGCACAAAAGTGAGCATATACTCCTCAAAGAAATGCTTATAACGAAACAAACAAAAATCAATTAAGGCAAAGTGAATACTGAAGGTAGCTGTATAAAAGGGAATCTTTACAAAAAGATCCACAGTGACAGGGTATCTGTTTATCATCAACCAGTAGAAAAACTCAATGATACAATTTGCTAAGATTATCACTGTTAAAATTATAACTCCATTAGTAGTAGTTTCGTGTGGTTACATCTCCAGTCTCGGAAGGTGTTNAAATGTTGAAGACATTGAACTTTTCATGACGTAGGAAGACTAAGAACGTTGAAACTCGTTAATCTTATGATCGTAATGTATTTTCTTTTTTTTCTATTGTAAGCACATGCATCGCCGCAGAAAGAAAGTGCGAATTGCAGTGTGCGGACCTAAATTTTGTAACGTCGACTGATTGTTATTATTGTTGAATATTCTAAAAAGTCAAAGGCGTTGCACAGAGCAAAAGGTATAAGTGTCAATCATGGACTGATTGAGTGGGTTAATCTGCACAAAAGTGAGCATATACTCCTCAAAGAAATGCTTATAACGAAACAAACAAAAATCAATTAAGGCAAAGTGAATACTGAAGGTAGCTGTATAAAAGGGAATCTTTACAAAAAGATCCACAGTGACAGGGTATCTGTTTATCATCAACCAGTAGAAAAACTCAATGATACAATTTGCTAAGATTATCACTGTTAAAATTATAACTCCATTAGTAGTAGTTTCGTGTGGTTACATCTCCAGTCTCGGAAGGTGTTGTCGCAGTCCAGGACAGTCTTATAGCCACCATACAGCTTGGTCAATGGACAGTGGAGGACGATGTGGTCAGATGTTTCGGGGGCATTGTCGCATTGAGGGCATGTTGGTGAGTCCCTGAGTTTCCATTTGTGCATGTTGTGCCCAGTCCTAGCATGTCCGGTCAAGAGTCTGTTTCTGGCGGTCCAGTATTTTCTTTTGCTGTTGAAGCCATGGGGTCTGATGCTTGGCTCAGTTATCAGATGACTGCCTCTTTGGGTGTTATCGGTCCACTCTTTCTTCCATGATTCCATGATGGAAAATTTTTCTTGGCCTGACTTGTAGTAGGGTTTCCTCGATTTCAGTCTTGTTGAGTGAGGTGCATTGTAGCAGACTTTTTTTAGTGGGTTATTGTCTGGTGCTGCGCTTAGTTTTTCTAAGGATCTTTGGTTAGCCTCTTGTCTTCGTAGATGAGGCAGTGGGATTCCACTCATTGTTGGGAGCCACTGCACAGGTGTTAACTCCATTATTATGCTACCAAAAGCATATGAATCATAGGAGGCATCACCTTTAGTTGATTTCACACATATCCTCTACCAACACCTCATGTCTATTGCTACAAAGCAGTTTGATACCTGCAAGATTTTGTTATTCCTATTCAAATGCTCACTTGATCCTCCAGCTGAATTTCTCAGAAAAATGTTTAAGCTATTTACTTTTCCCAAATAAGTCTTCATTAATTTAGCCATGTAACCTTTAGTATCTTAGATCAATAAAGACTATGCATATAAAACAACATCTTGAATAAATAGCCAGCAAAGGCCTAAATGTGGAAGGCATCTAGAAAGAGGTTATATGGAAAGTCGCCATAAATGCAGCTACCACTGCATGGAATTACAAAGCAAAAGACATTGTTTTAAGTACACCCTGCACAACACAGTTATGGAGGCAATGATGATTATGATGATTTTGATGATGATGACAATGGCAATGACACTGATGATTATGGTGATGATGATGATTATTGTTATGATTATTATTATGATGATGATTATTATTATTTTTTTATTATTATTATTGTAACAATGGTGATTATGATGATGATCATCATCATCATCACCATCATAGGCAAAGTGATGAATGTGAGGGAATCTGAATGTCAAGTGAAAAAAAGATGTTGGACATTCTTATGTAACCAAAAATCTTCAGTGTCCATTAATAAGTTGAAGGAAGTGAATATCAAATATGTTTTTAATAATGATTATGAGTCTACATCTGTTCACTTCCTGTCTTATGGTTCAAAAACTAAAATCAAGTCAATTCTGATGATAAAAATGACCATAAAGATAACATGGTTGTTACCAGTGAAAATGGTATCAATTTATTACACGTTAAAATGTGTTATGTTTTTCTTTAAAGACTAGAGGACCATGCATTTATAACGATACACCAAATCATGTCAGTGTTTAAAATCAAAGAGAAACTGCTGTGATAAAATTCTTGTTAATGAGAAAGAAGACATTGCAAAATGCAGTTAAAAAGGCATTAAAAACAGCACTTTTCTATCCCTAGCATATTCATATCCAGGTCATTCAACTACTTTTCCATTTCTCCTAAAATTATCGTCATTGGTATGTACTCTCTCCCTCAGGTTTCTGTAAAAACAAGTAAATCATTGTGTATTTGGTAGGTATGTACTTAGTATTGGTAAAAATTCTAACAAGTTCAAAATTATTTCATCTATATGTATTTGTAATAAAAAACATACAAAGTTATATATATATATATATATATATATATATATATATATACACACAAATGTAACTACTCATTGTTTCTTTATTCTGGGCTCCATAGTTTTTAGTCAGAGGCCAAAGAAGGTTGACATTCATGAGAAGCATATCAACGT
>RDPX01000019.1:2409659-2421320 GCA_003991215.1 Morbakka virulenta
TACGTGTTGATGAGATTGAATTTCACCACAACGACAAAATGGATTGTTCCTTAGACCAATTCTATGCATGAAATCGGCATATCGTCCATATCCAGATCGTAATCGATTTAAGAGCACCCATTGTTCACGCTTCAGGTCATGTCCTGGAGGTTTCACCGTAGGTTCAGGAATAAATTGGGAAAGCTGGTTGTCTGTATTACTCCATCGCTGTTTCCACACAAACCTCGATCTTCGGCCAGGGCTTAACCGTTTCGAGTTTTCAGTAATCCCTCAAGGTTATTGAATAGCTTTTCATGCCACACCCTATCAAGTGCCTTGGTGAAATCAATAAAACAAACATGCAAATCTCTTTGCATTTCTATTTCTTGCTATATAATATGTATTGTACCAATAGAGTATATGGTGTTTGACATTTTGTAGCCAAAAATATGATTGTTTCTGGCTAATTTTACTGTATCTTACCATGACGTGTTTAAAACTGCTTTCAAAAGTTGTCACAATTCGGACAAATGTACTCCTTGTTTTGCTTCTTTTAACTACCTCAATTTGACGTTTCTTCTTTCTATTTCTTCTTCTTTAAAATGATTTTATTTAATTCTCAGGCATATAATCTTTAAAGAAATATTCAAACTTATATTAACATCCATCAATCTTTGAAACCCTTGTTTTATGGTTATTAAAACCTTCACAAGCACTTTCATAATTGCAAGATTAACAGTAATGCTTTTTTACAGCACACAAACTACTATAATATGAAACTTCTTTGGTATCGCAATTAACGACTTTCACAAAATCTTTATTTTCATAATTTTTAGCAACAAAGCTATAATCACGACCTACAGCTGATTTTTTACTATTTTCTTGTTGTGTTACAAGTTGTAAATTACTGTTATTATTCTCTTTGTTATTATCGACGTGACTTTTCCTTCTGGAATAAGGCCGTAAAAGGACTCGTGGACAAATCTGTGTGTTAAATATGTCCTAACTCCTTTTTGAGCACCTTTTCTAGCACCACATAATTGATAACCTCAATTGTTTACACTTTTATGTGTGTTTTTTTTTACAATATGCATAATATTGCCGTCATCATAAAACATACAAATACAAAACAGTATGAACAGTAAAATGCTTTTGGTTACTAAAATTTTACTCATATATCTATATATAGAATTACATATTTCTTTAAACTTCCCTTATATAAAAATCATAAAGAATTATTGATTTTAACAAGAATTAACGATTTAAGAGTATATTAGATAGACTTGATGAAAAAAAAATCCGATGATTTTATTGAAGAGCGAAATTGTGGTTTCGCGATTCAAAAACTAGAAATATGTTATACGAGATTTGAATGATCTTAGTAACATAATATTAAAGGCTACACCTGATCGTAAACAGATTCAAGACCTTTTAAATTATATATTGGATGATAAAACTCTGAATACGATGAGGACATCTGCTATGACGAAGAGGCATTTAATGGATACGATTGAGATAGTGACAATTCCAATGATGGTAATCTATTTGAAAGAATAATGATTAAAGCTAATAATAATAAGATATATTAACGAACAATCCGGTAAGATTGATGTTACATACAATAACTTAATGGAAATCACTATTGGTGGTCGTGCTTATTGTAAAGAAATATCTAATCTTATAGATATTAACAAGAGAGACCTCAAGGAACTTATTAAATCAGAACTTAGCAAGTTGCTATTGAAGCAGAATAAACCAGGTGTTCAAGAGACTGTACAACCCTACAAGACAAGTGTAATTCCACCACCAATTGAGCTAAGCAAATGATAAATGAGTATGAAAAAATTATCTTTCTTCACAAAATCAATTACTTTTGCAATTCCACCAGAAAGAATCACATTACCACATAAAAAACAGAACCTGTCAGGATGATTTGTACATTTGCAATCCATTCCCTCTTGATCTAAAATACTAAATACAAACACTACATCTTTTCCTTGCGATTTCAAGTCACATTGACCATCCAGTGTAAAAGGAAAAAGTTTCAGTTTCATACAGTTTCGGTTCCAGATTAAGGCTGCTTCAGTTTCGTTTTCCATATAAAAACAAAGCTTTGGCCAGCTACAGCTCTGTTCTTCTTGAACCGAGTACTATTCAAGGGTCAAAACGTGCACAAATCATATCTCAAAAACTTCACCTGACCAAGAAAACAGATGGTATTTTTGGGTTTACTGCACCAAAATATAAACAAATCAATTGAAAAACGTTTTTAAACTTGGGCTAGTGTTATTAACGATTTAACCAGCCTGTTCTTCCAAAGGCCAACAAGTTTCCTCAATTAGGATATCTTCTCAAGAACGCGAGGTGAGTATTGGGTAAGAAACGCCACACAATTTTGTTAAAATATTGTAAAACCGTTTTCAATCAACTCTGAAGGTCATTGGCTTATCGGTAATGGCTTTCTCGCCTTCTCATGTAAGAATTAAACGACTTTACCTAATAAAATCTGTTTAAGGGCTCATTAAGCAC
The DNA here is from genome assembly GCA_003991215.1 of Morbakka virulenta. Classification (NCBI taxonomy): domain Eukaryota; kingdom Metazoa; phylum Cnidaria; class Cubozoa; order Carybdeida; family Carukiidae; genus Morbakka; species Morbakka virulenta. The sequence goes on from RDPX01000019.1 coordinate 2,412,168, forward strand.
GATAAGTGAAAGCAGAAATCAGAAAAATGGGAAATCCAGTAAATAGTTTGGGCATAAGTGAAGCGGAGAGCAGTTACCGTGCGAGAATGAGAGCATTTGCAATATTTACACTACCGTGTGTGAAATGTAAGGTCTGAGTGAGAACAACGAAAAAGTACCACATGATACGGTCTATTTATTTCACTAGCTTGCACAGTGAATATTTATTACAAACTTACGCAATCGCACAAAAACATATTGCAAAATTAACAGTGTTTGAAACCATCACAAACTCATCGAATTCAAAAGCTACAGCCATTTTTAATGGGATGACACAGTACATCTACTTCTGTAACCACGGATAAAAGCAAAATAACCAGTCAGCGAGCAAGTTACAAAAGTTGGCGGGTTTTTTTCAAGCCAAGGCAAATAAGTGACTTCAGCTGGGTCAGACGACTACCGCACTTCTTCAATTAATAACTAAGCCTTAATAAATTTTGACAAATTTTTAGGCCGCTTAAAGTAATGGGCGGCTGCTATTTTTACGATGCAAGAAAAAAATGCAGGCTATCTTCAGTTTGATGTACGTTACGGTAGATTTAAAGTAACTTTTGCGACAGTTCATGTTTAAAAGCTGTTACTAAACCCCTTTACTCCATTCTTGCCCCCCTGTCCTTAAAAAACGCCACATTTTTGTCGTGTGTGCACCTAATACTTTTCAACTACATTTAGAACAGCTTAAAATTGACGGGGCCAAAAAACTAAGAAATCCGATGTGCTTAAAACTATTAATGGTTGGTGGGGTACCAAGTTATTGCAAACAAACATTGTCTATAATTTTTTTTAAATGCACTTTTCTCCTTATTTAATAATTTAACAGCTATCCCTTTTTTACGGTTTGGGTTGTGACTCACCAGTTGTGCAAAAATAATCATCTTACCCACCCAATAATATAACCGCAACATCGAAAGTCCATATGGGCCCCCAAGGACAATTCTAAATGTTTCAAATCACACGAATGCTTCTTGTTAAAAATTCGCAGTTCCATGGAAATAAAATATACATAGTATGTAACGTATTGGAAGTAGAAAGTACTCATCATACCATTACTGCCCGCAATTAAGACATAATGCCTGCAGTAAATCAAGAAAGTTGTGCTGATCTTGTAAACGAGTGAGTTACATTAAACATTAAAACGATAATGTGCTGGGTAATTCACCAGCCGCACAATAACATTCACCCCCTAACAATATTTGACATGACATTTTTGCTGACTGTTTAGGAATTATTTCAATTGTTACGTAGTACGAGGAATTACTTATAATTTCCGCAGGCATTTTTACTCTGTCATTATCTCATTTAAAAGAGGATTTCCTTAGATAAAATACGTACTAACAATGTTGTAGTTCCTTGCGGTTACTACGTCCATTTGATGTTATATATTTGACCAAACGTCTATATATACCAGACCTCAAGGTGTCCACCCGAAAGTAACACAATCTGCATGTTATCCAGCACGTCTTGCAGCTGAATTACATTAACCTTTAAAATGAGTTGTTTTCCACTTCATGACAACTGGCCTTTCTTTCACAATAAAGACCTCTCTGTATTTTCATAAATATAACTTACGCACCAAATGACTTCGAGTATATAAGTACATAATAGTACATAAGTCTCTGATAGGTGACGCTTGAAATTTCTAGTTATTTTCGTTGGACAATTAAGGATCTGAGGCTTTATTGATTAATATTAGGTGCCACGGGATAAATAGCTTCTCGGTTTCAATCCTTACGATATGTGTTGTAATTAATACAAAAGGTATAGTTTGAAAGATCATTTGTCAGCAGAAAAACCATTAATTGGCCACGACAGAAGAAACTAACTTAGGCTCACAGATATAGTGAACCGGAAATGATCTATCTTTAAAGTCACAAGTCATCTACAACAGTTACTTGAAGCTGGTTTTTTTATTTCTTTAAGTGATTAAGTATAACAGGGGAATAAAAATATTATTTTTCCTGAACACATTTATCTGCCTAAAATATCTGAAAATTATCAATGAAAGCCCTTATTAAACCAATATTCCCAAACAGTATTATGAATAAAAACGAGTCTGTCCATTTTTGCAAGACATGATCACACAAGCTATATCCCGTCTAGTAAAAACAACTCTAATGAGTCCACAATGTATTCTACTTTCGATGATACAGATCCTTGACGATTAACATTGGGGTGGGTGTTGGGAACCTTTTCGTGTTCCACCCTGCAAGTGCCGCTCAATCTCGATTGCCAGGAAACGTATGGCAACGCCTGAACAAGTGGCAAACCAGACATTCTATTAACATGTTGAAGCAACACGAACAATCTGGTCCTGCTATCCTTCAACTCAACGTTGAAGGCCTTACACGACCAAATGCGAACTCAATCAAAAAACTGCCATGAAAAATTCAGTCCCTATTATTATTCTTCAAGAAACTCGTGTCATCAGTGATAAAAAAAATAAAGATCTACGGCAACTCTCTCATTGAGTCGATCAACCACTCAAAACACGGTATTAAAACTCTTGTACGTAATGACCTGACCGCTACTTTAGTGAGCGAAGAAGAGCTGAAAGTGCGAATCAATGGTTAATTATCTCGAACTAAACTTTTTATAAACCTCTAAAGGGGCAACCTGCAATATAATCGGGGGATTTCAACTGCCACTATACAACCTGGGACTGCTCCAGAAACGATTATGACGGGGAAGTTCTTTATGATTGGTCAAGTACAATCGACCTTAAACTGCTTTGCGATGATAACTTTGACTTGCCGAAGGATTGGTATCCGAGGTGACATCAGAAGTGCTGACTAAGACTTTCGAATGTGGCTTGGGGATAATATTTCAGATATCTAGTTTATTCGTTGATCATACGTCTATATACAATTAACATCTAGGAACTAGTAACTGGTGTCCTAAATTAATGATAAAAAAATCATCTGGAAGATAACACAACGGAATCAACTGCACAAAATGCAGGTTGATATTCCACTGAAAACAGGGCTTTAGATTTACACCCCCTCTATTTCCTCATAGGGGTTCTTGTTTGGTTCAATGTAGAAGTATACCAACGCAATAAAAATGCATATGATAACAAGAACGACTAGAAAAAACCATGAAAATATGGACGGCCCTGCGCCGTCACTCTGTTTTTCAGTTCCTTTTTGTACAGGTGTTGTGACGTCATCTATTCTTGATGTTGGAGAGAACTGTGGTCTTCGAACTCTTTGTCGCATATCGGTCTCGTCTGTCCCGAAAGAGCGGCCTTGACTTTTTGGCCGGCTGTCTAGAAACCGACAATATTGAAAGAGAAAATTTTTCAATATTTTCTATAAAGTTAAGTCTTTCATACATTATTTTTTAATAGCACACTTAAAAACTATGTAATGTATCGTAAAAGAAAGAACTTCACGATAGGAAATACTATAACAAAATTAGAGATACCGTATTTTCTTGAACAGAAGACGCGACTTCTATTTTATTAGAGGCCAAGTTATGCGGCTTCTATTCTTTTGGAGGCCAAGTTATGCGGCTTCTATTTTTTAGAGGCAAAGTTACGCAGCTTCTTTTTAAGGGCGACTTTTACTGTGCACAGTCGGAAGAATTTAGGAAAGGTTTTGCTGTGAAGCAATTACATTGCTAAGTAAGGATTGAAGCTGTCACGTTGTTAAACAGTTTTGAAACAAAGCCAATGTGCAAATAAAATTATCAATGAGGATGAGAAACATCATCATGTTCCTTGTAAACTGATAACTGTATGAGCACAGCAGCTTGCTGTTGAGCATAATCTGAATGAATTTCGAGCGAGTCGACTTNAGTTATTTTCGTTGGACAATTAAGGATCTGAGGCTTTATTGATTAATATTAGGTGCCACGGGATAAATAGCTTCTCGGTTTCAATCCTTACGATATGTGTTGTAATTAATACAAAAGGTATAGTTTGAAAGATCATTTGTCAGCAGAAAAACCATTAATTGGCCACGACAGAAGAAACTAACTTAGGCTCACAGATATAGTGAACCGGAAATGATCTACATTTTACATTCATGGTCTAACTGTTTGGGGATTTTCCATGAAGACAGAAGCTAAGGAAAGCTGTAATTTAAAGTCACAAGTCATCTACAACAGTTACTTGAAGCTGGTTTTTTTATTTCTTTAAGTGATTAAGTATAACAGGGGAATAAAAATATTATTTTTCCTGAACACATTTATCTGCCTAAAATATCTGAAAATTATCAATGAAAGCCCTTATTAAACCAATATTCCCAAACAGTATTATGAATAAAAACGAGTCTGTCCATTTTTGCAAGACATGATCACACAAGCTATATCCCGTCTAGTAAAAACAACTCTAATGAGTCCACAATGTATTCTACTTTCGATGATACAGATCCTTGACGATTAACATTGGGGTGGGTGTTGGGAACCTTTTCGTGTTCCACCCTGCAAGTGCCGCTCAATCTCGATTGCCAGGAAACGTATGGCAACGCCTGAACAAGTGGCAAACCAGACATTCTATTAACATGTTGAAGCAACACGAACAATCTGGTCCTGCTATCCTTCAACTCAACGTTGAAGGCCTTACACGACCAAATGCGAACTCAATCAAAAAACTGCCATGAAAAATTCAGTCCCTATTATTATTCTTCAAGAAACTCGTGTCATCAGTGATAAAAAAAATAAAGATCTACGGCAACTCTCTCATTGAGTCGATCAACCACTCAAAACACGGTATTAAAACTCTTGTACGTAATGACCTGACCGCTACTTTAGTGAGCGAAGAAGAGCTGAAAGTGCGAATCAATGGTTAATTATCTCGAACTAAACTTTTTATAAACCTCTAAAGGGGCAACCTGCAATATAATCGGGGGATTTCAACTGCCACTATACAACCTGGGACTGCTCCAGAAACGATTATGACGGGGAAGTTCTTTATGATTGGTCAAGTACAATCGACCTTAAACTGCTTTGCGATGATAACTTTGACTTGCCGAAGGATTGGTATCCGAGGTGACATCAGAAGTGCTGACTAAGACTTTCGAATGTGGCTTGGGGATAATATTTCAGATATCTAGTTTATTCGTTGATCATACGTCTATATACAATTAACATCTAGGAACTAGTAACTGGTGTCCTAAATTAATGATAAAAAAATCATCTGGAAGATAACACAACGGAATCAACTGCACAAAATGCAGGTTGATATTCCACTGAAAACAGGGCTTTAGATTTACACCCCCTCTATTTCCTCATAGGGGTTCTTGTTTGGTTCAATGTAGAAGTATACCAACGCAATAAAAATGCATATGATAACAAGAACGACTAGAAAAAACCATGAAAATATGGACGGCCCTGCGCCGTCACTCTGTTTTTCAGTTCCTTTTTGTACAGGTGTTGTGACGTCATCTATTCTTGATGTTGGAGAGAACTGTGGTCTTCGAACTCTTTGTCGCATATCGGTCTCGTCTGTCCCGAAAGAGCGGCCTTGACTTTTTGGCCGGCTGTCTAGAAACCGACAATATTGAAAGAGAAAATTTTTCAATATTTTCTATAAAGTTAAGTCTTTCATACATTATTTTTTAATAGCACACTTAAAAACTATGTAATGTATCGTAAAAGAAAGAACTTCACGATAGGAAATACTATAACAAAATTAGAGATACCGTATTTTCTTGAACAGAAGACGCGACTTCTATTTTATTAGAGGCCAAGTTATGCGGCTTCTATTCTTTTGGAGGCCAAGTTATGCGGCTTCTATTTTTTAGAGGCAAAGTTACGCAGCTTCTTTTTAAGGGCGACTTTTACTGTGCACAGTCGGAAGAATTTAGGAAAGGTTTTGCTGTGAAGCAATTACATTGCTAAGTAAGGATTGAAGCTGTCACGTTGTTAAACAGTTTTGAAACAAAGCCAATGTGCAAATAAAATTATCAATGAGGATGAGAAACATCATCATGTTCCTTGTAAACTGATAACTGTATGAGCACAGCAGCTTGCTGTTGAGCATAATCTGAATGAATTTCGAGCGAGTCGACTTTGGTTGTTCATGAAACTAAGCAATCTTTCAGTAAGACGACGTAAACCAACTGGACAAACTATGCCCAAAGATGGTTTAGCTAAGATCGCAAACTTTATCAAATTTTGTGAAAAGCAGAAAAGTACATTTGGTTTCTCTCTTGGAAACACTGCTAACATGGACAAGACACAAATTTGGGCTGAAATGCCAAATAGGCCAACTGTAAAAAGACGAGGCTTAAAGTCAGTTTCCATTAAATCAACAGGACATGAAAAAGCAACCCATAACTGTACTCTCAAATGTCAAAGCAGATGGCTCTAAAATAAAGTCCTTCGTTGTCATACCAGGGAAAGAGGTTAAATAGGAAATTGCTGCAATTAAAGGTGCTATTGTAAAATGCTCTTCAAATGATTGGATAAATGATCGACTGGGTCTCTTTTCAAACATTATATGTCTGGGAAAATCGAAGAGACTTCAGGGAAAAGGAATACAGTCATGGGTGTAATTCAAGAAGGCTGTACAAAATTATTCCAGTTATTGGGTGTTTCCATCAACAAGTCCTTCAAAACAAATTTCGAAAGTTGCATGACGAATGGTTTCGACAAGGAGAGTTCGAATACACCAAAGAAGGGAAGGCCAAGCCACCAATCTAGTTTTGCAAGTCCAGTGTCTTTCAAGGTCTGGAAGAAGCTTGAAATTGAAAGTATCAGGAAAGAGTACTTTCAATTTCAGGAAAGGAGGTGTGTTTCTGAAGCAATCAGATGGAATCATTGAATACGAAGATGTAGTTTATCAATTAGAGGAAATTGACAATTTAACTGACAAAATGTTTGAAGAACCTGAAATTGAAATTCTGTTACAATGAAACAATGTTTTTTTCTCTTCCCCGCATGCAGTTTCAAATCAAGAACAGCTTCTATTGAAGAAAATACGGTAGTATATTAAGTTCCAAATTACTTTAAAACATTTTAGGCATTGTTACTCTCTGGTAATACATACCTAGCCCTTTACTCTGCCCATGTAAACATGCCAGACAGAAATGTCACAAGCTGTTTCTGTCAAAAAATTTCATAAGCTGTTCCTGTCAAAAATGTCACAACCTGTTTCTGTCAAAAAATTTCATAAGCTGTTCCTGTCAAAAATGTCACAACCTGTTCCTGTCAAAAATGTCACAAGCTGTTTCTGTCAAAAAATTTCATAAGCTGTTCCTGTCAAAAATGTCACAAGCTGTTCCTGTCAAAAATGTCACAACCTGTTCCTGTCAAAAATGTCAAAAGCTGTTCCTGTCAAAAATGTCACAAGCCGTTCTTGTCAAAAAATGTCACAAGCTGTTTCTGTCAAAAAATGTAACATTTGCCAGGTCTACACCATAATACTCCACTTAAGTCCATTGCAACTAACTTTCAATATACCAATAGCACTTGTTGTTGTGGTATCAATTATTCTGCACAGTAACATATTATAACATATTATGACAAATGAATTAAGAAATAAATAAATTAATTGATTCTTCCTCTTCTTTGTCTTTTGGCTATATCCCATTAGGGGTTGCCACAGTGGATTAGCCATCTCCAGCCTGTTCTATTTGTCACATCAGTATCCCTCACACCAACAGCCTCCATATCTCTGTCAAACACGTCCTTCCATCTTTTCTTCAGCCTCCCTCCTCTCCTTCTGCCAGGTACTTCATAACTCAGTACCTTCTTTCCTACATAATCTGCATCACACCTTGCTATGTGCTCATACCAGCAAAGTCTTGACTCCCCCATCTTGTCTCCAAGTCCCCTGATGTGGGATGTTTCTCAAATGTGGTTGTTAGGAATTCTGTCCAGTTGTGTCACATCTAGTGACTAGCTCATCATGCGCATTTCAAATAAATAAATTGATTACTTAAATCAAAATAATGAGGATAAATCAATTAACTAGCTAAAATCATATATATATATATATATATATATATATATATATTTATATATCCAGAATGTACTGATAAGTCAATTTAATGAAAACCAAATACACAAAAAATAATTTTACTAGGTGTATAAATAAACAAAAATATAATATAAATATATAAAATATATAATATATATGATTATATATATAAATATATAAATCAAGAAAAAAACAAAAAAATGTGCAAAATTCCTTTACAAAATAAAAAAGTGCTTTTTGGGCAATAAATAAGTACTGTTTTCTGTACTTGTTTAGGTAAAACTGATAGGTGCACATCATAATGATCACCACCATACTACCAAAAGATTTAGAAAAACTTCTCAATGATATCCCTAAAAATAACAATAAATACAAAATAGCCTCCCTTGACCCTGCAGATAAACTACACAAATTGCTCTTAATCAAATGGAAAAGAACATATTTCTTAATGGCTATTTTATACCTGGATTTGCAGGACACAACAAATCAAACAATCGGTCAACTAACAATAACAATGATAGAATAATAATAATAATAATAATAATAATAATAATCATCATTCTAGCAGAAATAGCTTCTTAGGATGTTCTCATGTCAACTCATAATTGTTATTATACTCAGATAGATGGTTTAGCTATGGGCAGCCCACCAGCCCCTCATTTAGCAAATGGTTGGTTAAGTCAGTTTGAAAACATCATAACAGGTGACGCTATGTTGTATACAAGGTATATGGATGATATTCTGATGAACAGTCCTAAGACCGAGATGGACCAAAAGTTGACCAAAATAAACAATTTACATCCAATGCTTAAGTTTACCATCGAGAGAGAGGAAAATGGAACCATTCCCTTCTTGGACATGAAGATCATTGACTCTGGAGGAAAACTGTCATCTACATGGTACAATAAACCAACTGATACTGGTTTGATCATGAACTACCATGCCTTAGCCCCAAAGAAATACAAAAGGTCTGTGGTGTCTGGCTTTTTGTACAGGATCCACTGTGCATGTAGCACATGGCAACATTTCCATGAGAGCTTGACAAGAGCCAAAAAAGTCCTTGAAAGAAATCAATACCCACCTGATTTCTACAATCCAATCATAAACAAATCTCTGGAATCCATCCTTACAGAGTCGGATGTTAAACCACCCAAAGCATCTGAAAGCACCATCAAGAAGATACCTATATT
>RDPX01000019.1:2425338-2444180 GCA_003991215.1 Morbakka virulenta
AACGAAAACAGTTGGGATGGCAAACACGACGTGAGGTTAACACAGTAACAAGAGATAGAAAGAGATGGCGGAAGATGCTGACAAGCCTTATGAGCCATCCATGGCTCGAAGAGGATAAGTAAGTAAGTAAGTAAGTTAGTAAGTAAGTAAGCTTCATATATATATTTCATTTTACTGTAGCATTTATACAATTCAAAAAAGTAATCAGTTTCAAACACTGAGACAAGATTACTCCTACATAAAAAGTATCATATTAGAAGAAAACTGATGACTGATTCAAACTACATTGGGCTCAAAGACTTCCTATGCTTTGAGAGTTACAAATTCACGATTCATGAATTATGAGCAAATACTAACTGGCCTGCAGCAGGATGCATTTCAGGTTATATCTGACTACAAGATACAAAAAATATTTTAATTAGAGCTTAAGGAAGGTTTTGCAAATCTTAACAGTTCCACTCGTAACTGTATTTTGCATTTTATTTATATGTTTCGCCGTTTCTTTCTTCTCGAAACCAAGTTCTTCCATTACTTTTTGCAGACATGTTGGGACATATCCAAGTGCCCCGATGATGATTGGTAGCATTATAAACTGATAGTCTGGATACATTATCTGCATGTTTCTCAGTAGTGGTGCGTAGTTGTTCATCTTTTCATCGATCTTGTTTCCAATATTGATGTCAGTTGGGCAGCTGAATTCGACAATAGAGCAAACTTTCATAGATTTGTTCCATATGATCATGTCAGGTTTGTTGTGTGGTGTTTTTGTAATGGTTTTGACTGGTAGGTTCCACCAGTACTCGACATTGTCTATTATTAACAAATACTCGGGATCTCGTTTCTCAAAGTAGTTGTGTTCAGGGTGGTTGATTCTTATGACTGCCTTCAGCACGTACTTTGCAAGAGCATCATGTCGGAGGGGTAGATAGTATCTTGCTGACATTTTCGTAAGTAAGTAAGTAAGTAAGTAATATCAATGGTAACCCCCTTCAAATCTTACTATATGTCACAATATAAATATACATATATACATATGTATGTGTGTATGTCTTGCACTGAAACAGTTTCTAGTCTTTTCAAAAATAATCTCATTAAAAAAAGATCCACAAAAGTGTAATAAAACATAACATTTCATATACAATGAAAACAAATATTTAAAAAAATCATACCTAAAAGTGATTGGTAAAAACCTCTTGTTGAATCCACAATGGGACCTGGGTGTATTCCAGTCTCAATTAGTAAACTTCTTACTTCATCATCATTGAGTGACAAAATATCTATTTCTGTAGAGAGAACAATTGAAAGTCACTATAAACATTCTGCTCCAATGTGTGTGCTCATAAAAACAAAAATATTTTACCACTTGATGATCATCAAAAGTCAAAGCCAAACACTGAAAAATAGGATGTCAAATTTTACACATAATTTTATAAAATTATTTACTTTCACTTCATACAATGTAAAGTGCCACATGTAGGTGTAGTAATATGGTGTATGCAAATCCCTTATACCTAATCCTGCAACAGGGGGATAAAGAAAAGTAGTGGGCATGTTCCACAATTTAGAAGTGCTGGGAAAAAGCTGTCTGTATAGAAATTCCTGCAACTTTATGTTGCTGCAGTATTTTCATGCAAACTCAAAAATATTATCCCTACATATGGAGAAGCAACATTTCCTCCAAAGGATGTCACACATCTCCTTTATCCTCTCTCTTTCTGTCTCTCTCCCTGTGTTTGTTTGTCTGTCTGTCACTTTCTCTTCTATTCAAAGTAGCTTAGAATACTGAAGAAAACATTATACTTTTACAGGTGACATCAGATCAAATTCAAATAAGACAATGTCTTGCCATCACAATAAAAAAATACAACAGGTAATAAACAGTAAGGTAAATAGGTAGGATATATCGCTCCATTTTACATATTCCAAGGAATTATAGAAAGTAACAATATTCTTCAGGTTTGAGTCTTCAGCCTTAATACTAGTCTCCTTGTGAATGTTACTAATTCTACTAATAGTTACTAATTGTCACTAATTCATTTAAATTCCTAATAGTTAAATCATTTAAAGACAACATATTAATAAAAAAGCTTAACAATTAGCCATGATAAGGATTTAACCAATGTGCTTTTTCAACTCTGGGTTTACAGTGGGCATTCTTGTGGGAACATCTAATTTTCAGGTTGAAAGTAGAGGAGCTGTGGCTTAATGGTTAGTGCAACTGCACCATTACCAAAAATTCTGGTTTTGATTTCCTGGGCAGACGACTTTGGAAATTCACAAAAGAAAAAACCATTGGTTGGTGTCAGGAAGGGCATCTGGCCAAGCAATTCTTCACTGCCAAATCCAAGTCCCTATGAAGGACACCGTCTGAGCCCCAGTTACCGGGGGAAAAATGATGTTAAAACAAAAAATTCCTCTGCCCTGTGACCCACTCTTCTTATCAGTCTAGCACTACTATGATCCAGATTTTCTCAAGTTGTGTAAACAAAATCCACAGTTTTATCTTTTGCAGAATACTGTTTCTTTTTAGCTTTCAGCGTCCTTGCTCCTGTTTCTGGGTTCCTTCAAAAAATTTTGGTATGTCTATTATCTATTAGCTGGTTCCAATTATTCCAATAATTATATATTTAAAGCTTGCAATCATTGCCAAATGTTCTGCTTAAATATCATGGGTTACTTTAAAGGCTTTTCAAAATTTCTATTTGTTTTGGTAAATTTTAGTAAAAAGAAATTCATCTCAAAAGTTACTTTTGAAAAAAAAGTCCAACAGTTTTTTGCTCCTCAGTGAAATGTGATTAACAAGGAAAACTTTTAAAATTTAAATGGTACTCTGAGAAAAAGACAGCCTATATCTGAACCTAACATACTAATGCTTAAAATAATAACCTATGATGTTTTCTGGCATGAAGTGGAATGTAAATTTACACTCATAAATAGAAGTGGGGGGTCACTGTGGCTTCGTGACCAGCTAATTTTCACTCCAACAACAGATTCAATTTAAAGGTCACCAACTAAGCCCAGGAACTGGTAAAAATGACATTAAAAGCAACAACTAAAATTAATATAAAGTACAAATTTGAACATTCTGCTCAGGGGTTGATTTGGCCAGTAAACAAAAACAATATCCACAACTAAGTCACAAGAACTTAAGATTAAGTTGCAGTCAAGTTCTTGACCCCTAATCATCATTTGTTTCCATTGCAGGTGCAGTAGAATTAGCTGTTAGTTGTTTGTCTCTGTACACTATGTCTTTTGTCATATTTGAATCTCATAAGTGGTTTGCAGTTTGTTTTAGATTACCTGATGATGAGTGTGAACTCGAAAAATTTTGTAAACAACTAGTTGATTCCTTCTCTATGTATCAATTCATTATAGTCAAGTTTTATTGTGTTCACTCAATTTCTATATATAACAAGTCATCCTTGGATGATCAATTATTAAAAGAATATTTGATAAATTGCACATGCATATTCCAGGGAATGGGAATGTACATTACACAAAGATTTAAATTTTTGGCTCTGAGCAGGAACAGGTTGGAATTTTAGAATATGCTACTGATTGGCATTAGGGTAAACACTTCGCTGAGAAGTTCCTCTCTTTCCAAATAGGATCACTTAAAGAGAGTATTTTCACTGTCCAAGTTTAAGCTAATCAAATATTTTGCTTTCTCTTTCCAGCAACTTTAACGAAGTAAATGAGATTGTTTAGCCAGAGTCTCAGATCTCCTTAAAAAAACAAAACAAAGACAACTGTCAAATAAACATAATAAATTTTATATTTCAAGGTATACGAATTCCTCTTTTAAGTTTATTTAGGGATTTGGCAGTGACAATTCAATAGTTGTTAGGTCATGGGGGATACAGTCAAATATGACTTTGTACGTCAAATTAGTGCACTTGAATGATACCATGATTCCTTTTCTGCAATTTTGGCTTTCTGTTGTGGGTGGATGCAACTTTGTTGACAAGTTCTTCCATTATCACTAGACGTGTTTAATGTATTTCAAGTAAAAAATTTGATATTGTATTTAAAACAACCAACAAGTTTACCATTATTAAGGTATTTTGTGCCAAATGATATACATGATATAGTGGGCTTATAAAATGAGTTACCAATTTGACACCAGTACGACTCAGAGTGGCGCAAGTTAGCCCAGCAGACAATATTTCCTCCAAAAACAATGTTTCTATCAGTACACTTATGCTTAGCATTTGTTAATGCCCAGTAATATGCATTATTTAATAATGGCAGCCCAACTGTTCATCTTATAGCTACAGGTAATAAAAATGTTATTCAATTATTGCTATCATAGTAAACACATCTTTATAAATAAAATTGAAACATTTAATGTTTCCATACAACATTTATTACAAAATGAATGTTAATGCTTAGCACTTGTATTCAAAATACCTATCAGTAGTACATTCTTCATAAACTGGTGCTTCTTTTGTAAAAGTACGTACATTCCTTAGCAAACTTCTGCATGTCATCAAATACTGCACACAATAAATAAAAAAGTTGGTCTACTTTGCATATCTCATGATTATATTTAAACTGAGTAGGCCCATATCCTTACCTGTGGCCGACATCCTTGCTGTACACTTTGTGCAAAGGGCAATTGAGTTTTATATCTTTAAACACCTCTTTTCTTGTGTATTTCCCAACTTTATTACCTGCTTCAAGAGACAAATACCGAGAAATCGACCTGATGGCGGTTCACAAGGAAAACGAGGCAATGAGAGAGATTAAGAAAGAGGTTACTGTGCACAATGGTGTCATGTTGTGGAAGTGACAAATCCACTTGGCGGGAAATTTGTCCTGCCTTTTTCAGTGTTTTCAGAGACAGTGGGACAGTGAGAGAGACAGAAAGAGAGAGAGACAGACGGACAGAGACAGAGACACAGAGAGAATATTGTCAAGGAGCCCTGGGGAAGTTGTTAAAAGGCACCGTTGCCGAGCCTTGTACCTGGGATTGTTGAGTTATTGCTCAATGGTCAATTCTTCCGGGCTTTCTTTGACCCAGAAGGGTTGCCATATGTGAGGGTGCCAGTTATGGCTTATATAACAACCAAGTGTGTGAAACACGCATAATGACAAATTCTACATTTATAGGAGTAATGGCCATTCTCATCGTTAAGGATAGGGCCCCAAACTGAGTACCTACCCCATAGTTTAGGCTCAGAAAAAAAGTATTGGTAATGCTACTGGCAACGGCCGAGTGTCTACTGAGACCTCTGCCTCAGAGCTCCGAAATATTACCAGGGACGTATCATCTGGTCTTAAGATTATGTTGAGAAATCATGATGCTAGAAGTTCAAACCCTCCTAAGAGCCTTGTAGCTGATAATCTTCTACTGAAAACCAGATGAAAAAAGTCATAATTACGATATGGAATGTGAGAAAATTACATAAAGCAGGAAGGAAAAATAATGCCAAGAAAGAAAAGGAGAGGTTGAAAGTTGACTTCGTTAGTTTCAGCAAGGTGACATGGATTGGAGACAGAAAGGTAAGTTTTCTGGTTTTTTGGGGTTTTTTTGCTTTTAATGTCATTTCCCCCCAGTCACTGGGGCTCAGACGGTGCTCTTCATAGGGACTTGGATTTGACAGTGAGGAATTTCTTTGCCGGTTGCCCTTCCTGGCTGTTTCTTTTGTGAAGTTTCAAAGTCGCCCTTCGGGGAATCGAACCCTGGAATTTTTTGGTTACGGTGTAGTTGAACCGTAACCAAGATAAGCTTAACTCAGATAAGATCATCATCAACCTGCACCATTTAACATAAACTTTTACCAACAAGCAACCACTTTCACGACGAAACATCTTGATGGGGGATTTAAATACAAAAGTTGAACAAGAGTTTAATTACCTAACAGCTGGCAAATACGGGCTTGCTGAATGTAACGAGAGAGTCTGAAGACTCGTTAAATTATGTAAAGAAAGAAACGTAATATTTATCGATAAAAAAACCATCAATAAAGAAATGTCTATACTTACAAGAGTCCTGGAGACAATGTTTGTAAGATTAATTATATTATGATCAATTATGGTCAATGTGAGATTCAAGAATGCAGTACTAAATGTAAAGTTGTACTCAGGAGCTGACATATGGTCGATCAAAACCAAATACTCATGAAAATCAAGACCAAACTAAAGAAAACGCTAAAACGAAGGTCATCCGAAAGTCATGAATAACAACAACTTAAAGATCCAGACATTCAACAAGGATAAAATAAAAAAAAAAAAAGTCAAATAAATAAAATAAATCAGGGTTACACTTTCTAGAGCACTGAGCTCAAGTTTTCTAAGAGAAAGAAGTATAAAAAGAAGTCCTGAATCACAGATGAAATTTTGATGCAAAATGGAAAACAACAAGTCTGATAAGAATTCCAAGTTAGAAAAAGATATTAAAAGCAGACGTAATGTATCGTATAGGATGAAGGACACAACGTCACTTCCAATAAATTTTGAGAAAGAAAATCGCATGCTTCAATCAGTATCCTCCATGTACCCATAATTAAAAAAGCTCCAGATTGTATCCTGTGAGAAATGGGAAATCTGTCTTATAAATCACTATCTTTAAAATGTAAAACCAGAAAAACCTTTTTGATAATCTAACAGTGGAGTACATCTACTGACTACTACGCTTGCTCTATACAAAAACTATGGAATGTGGACAATTGTAATGACTTTCAAAAAGTTCAAAACAGTGCTCCCATCCCTCAAACCAATAGTAAAGAAATTGCTTAAAAGCGGATTGTCTATCAAGTCATTTGTCCACACTGTACTGCGTACTACACTAGCAAAATATGCTGACATATTTAGTCTTACTTCAAGGAACACACCTGCAAACAGAGGGCTATGGAAACCCATTCCTCGCAGTGCAACAACACAGTCAAAGCATATAAGGAGGATATTTTCAAACTACGTCCAGGGTAGAGCACTACTTGCTAGCACTCAAGGCTCTGTATATCTGAGGGTTTAAACCTACTAGTAGTACTACGGATAAATACAAGAGCGGAGGACTGACGATTATATTGCAGTCAGTGTCTGTTGATGTTTAATTCCTTCTTCTGTTACTAGTAATTAAAAGTAGTCTTGGTACATTGTCTCGTTGAGGTACATAAAATTGAATGTTTGTTTTTTTCTTCCTTGAGACTGCCTGATGAAGCTGTAAAGACGAAAGTAATTGCATAAAGACAAAGTATTGGGCTCATTTTATCATAATTTGATTATTAATATTATTTTACATTCCAAAGAGGGAAACTCTTTTCTAAAGAGCCGACGCCAAAGAGCAGACGCTAAAGATGACTGTTACTGTTTGCTGTAAATCGTAAATGCGGTATGCCTAAAGTTTTAACGGTAAAGAACCATACAAGGCATAATGTCTCCAATTGCATAGAATTATGAAGACAATTTTTTTTGTTTTAACGTCATTTTCCCCCAGTAACTTAGGCTCAGACGGTGCCCTTCAAACGAACTTTTGTTTTGGCAGTGAGGAAGTTTTTGAGCCGAATCCCCTTCCTGACGCCAACTATTGCCTTTCCCTTTTGTGCCTTTTCTGAAGTTCCAAATTCTTTTCGCTTGCTCGAGGAATGAACCCAAGACAATTTGCCACGGTGCAACTGCACTTCCTATTAACCCACGGCTCCTCAGAATTATAAAGAAATGAGAGGGAAAAAAGAAACAAAACAACAACAACAACCACAACAACACAAAGTCAAGACAAGAGATAGGAGCTAGCCTTAGAATTGAAAGAATTCAAGTCATATAATGTTGGAAAGCATTTGGGACCCAAGGTGTTCATCAATCTTGCAGCCAGGAAAAAAATTACAATCATAGAAAGGTTTATTACAGTAAGGAGCAACAATTTTATGCGGAAGAAGACATTGAGAGGAACGAGTCACATGAGATGCCACCAACTGAGCTGGTACCAATGAAGAAATCTCATCAGAGCACTTCCCATGATAATACCTATAAAAAAGACTAAGACAAGCAATATTTTATACAAATTACAAAGCTTGAAGAATAGCACAAATTTTGAACCTATCAACTTTCAAACATGTTTCTGAACTCGATCAAGAACATTTAGATGCGATGAAAGAACACCTGTCCAGATATGGAAACAGTATTCCATACAAAGGCGGATAGTAGATTTTTTAGAGATACAAGATGGCTTCAGGCGTAATATAATCTCTAGCGAGGTGAAAAGAACCAATCTTTGTAGGAGCAGAATTGCAAATAGAACCCCAAGATACATTTAGAGAAAATGACAAATGAAGCATCCTCATTGATGAATGTTACTCAAGAGCAGAAGTAACTTCACCAAGGTTAACATCAAAAGATTATTCCGTGGATATTGAATGGAACCGTGGGCTTAGCCTTTCTCTTAGTGAAAGCCGTGGGCTTAGCCTTTCTCTTAGTGAAAGCCGTGGCATTTTAGCCCCATTGAAAGAAATCAGCCACTTCCTTCACCACCTTCTTATACCCTTAAGGTAAGAATTTAAAACCTCTGCAGGTTTGACATGCTTCTGCCGAGTTGACTTGTGATCAAAGCCAGAGTACATGGTAGTGTCATCAAGTCATATATTGATAACCTCAAGGAAATTACCATAAAGATAATTGATGTAAAGGAGGAAAAGAATTGGATAAAAAAGATAACCTTAAGGAAGCCCAGCAGTAGTGAAAAACTCAGATTTANCCGTGGGCTTAGCCTTTCTCTTAGTGAAAGCCGTGGCCTTTTAGCCCCATTGAAAGAAACCAGCCACTTCCTTCACCACCTTCTTATAGCCTTAAGGTAAGAATTTAAAACCTCTGCAAGTTTGACATGCTCCTGCCGAGTTGACTTGTGATCAAAGCCAGAGTACATGGTAGTGTCATCCAGTCATATGTTGATAACCTCAAGGAAATTACCATAAAGATAATTGATGTAAAGGAGGAAAAGAATTGGATAAAAAAGATAACCTTGAGAAAGCCCAGCAGTAGTGAAAAACTCAGATTTAGTTCCATCTGATGTGACACGCATTGTTAGATCTGAGAGAAATGACTTAAAGATTTCTGAGACCCTTTCAAAAATAACATCACCAGAACCTCATGAAGCAAATCAGCGTGCGACATATAATCAAATGCTTTGGAAATATCAAGCTATAGTTTTCCTTTTACCAGAGTTTTCCTTAAACCTATAGGTATGCTCTATCATTACAGTCAATTGTTTATTAGCGGAGCTTTAATCTCTAAACCCATATTGAGCACCCACAAAGAGACCTAGGTTCTCAAACAATTTACCAGTGCATTACTGAAGACAGAAATAACATTCGAAAACTTTCCAAGATGGAGAAAAAAGAAAGCAAAGATTAAAAGTTTTGGACAACAAGGAAGAGTACGCGAAAGTAAACTCTTTCAAAACAATTACAGGAATCAAATCCAGACCATGGCCTTCTCATTGATTAAGCCCATGAATAATCTTAGCAATCAACCTTTGATTTGTTATGACATAGTTCAAAATCTGATTAGTTTATGAAGGGGAATCTGAAGAAAAAGAAACCAGTTTTATTTGGAGAAGAACTGGTGACATACACTCTAGCAATGGGGTCATCCTTTTCTCTAGATGACAGAGAAACTTAAACACCATCAAAGCTTGAAGGAGTAACTGAGTTGCCAGAATTTAAAACATTATTGTATATTTTCCAGGAATCTCGACCTTCACGTCTTTGAGTAGCAGCCGGTTCTGGAACACTCTCAGCAAACTAAGATACGGCAGAAACAATGCGATATTAGAAGGACTATCTACAATGATATTTGGATAATAATCGCTTTAATTTCAGCATTATATTCCAGAATCTGGATCCTTTTTCAGCTCTAACAAAAACAAACAAACAGTGAAATACCGTTAGCAAATGTTGTTATAACATCCTACAAATCACATACACACCACTTCTTAACACTAACACATTTCCAAGAAAATTTTCGCTCAAAATTTAACCTTCAAACGTTAACATTGGTAATCGTAGTTTGATTGCCAAGACATGACTTCTACATTCATTCCTTTTGCTTAATATAAGCTTTAAATAGTTTATTATCAGTGACTGAAGAGTCATTAAATGATACATTGATTTGGACGATAAAAAAAGGATTTTGATGTCATTCATACATCATTTAATATCAAAAATAATCAAATGTTCACTCACTAAACCACGTCGTTGTTGCTCTTTTATTCGGTGTGCCAAATGACGGCTCCTTTGACCAGCATCGCAAGTATTACAGCCTGAACAACTTATTTAGTACATAATACCGCTTTTTAAAGCTTTATCGGAAGGCAATTTCGATAATGGTAGCAGTGTTTTCAGTTACTTGAAAGTAAATATCACTTTCCACGGGGGATATATTTCACGTTATAATTATTCAAACGTCTCAGATACTTTACCAAGAAATTGCACACTTAATAATTCACCTCATCTTCTTTCTTATCGCCTTCTTTTACCGTACAACGGTTTTTCTTCTTATTTCCATCTTAGATTTTAGACAAAGCTTTTACTAGCTCTGATTCATATAACGATGAAGGGTGCTGTTTATTTTCCAAATATAGCTTATTTTTCACTTTTCTTTTCTTTTCTGAGTATTAAAAACAATATCCCTTCGACCAAGAGGAGTAATAAAATTCGAATACTCTATGAACTTTTGTGACTTTCAAACCAAGCTCTATATATACTTCGACATTTCTATAATGTAGAACATACGTCCTCTTACTGTTTAAAGTAAAGATTAATTTATGAACAAAGCATGTTGAAATCTTATATTTGTCTGTTATTTTTTCTATCTTGAGACAGCATGTTTTCTTTAACTTGAACCTTCTCAGGTGCTGGAGGATAATGATTATCAAGATCACGCAACTCTTCTGCATGTCTTATATCAACTTCTGAAATCAATACTTTCTTACTATCTTCATCATATTTTGCAAGGTCTAACCTACTAATCCGTTTTTCAGATAACTATTTAAAAGAAAGAAAACCAGACAAAGAAGTCAATAAAACTTACAGGACATTATTAGAATATCAATCTGTCTTTTTTACAATATCCATTAAATTCGTATATGGGTTTTGAAGAGTTCAAGACTATGTATGGTTCTTTTTTTTATTTAATAAAGCAAGAATCTGAATTAAAGCCTGGTTATACTAAACTAGAGCTAGATTTGATCAGGTGTTCCAGATATGGCTTACACAGTAGATGCACTTGTTTTCCATGAAAAAGAGATAAATGTTAATAAAAGATGGTAGATTAGTGTAACGCAAATAATGTTTGTAAAAATAACACAGACATATTTTTGTTTAAAGTATTATTATATGACAGAATACATTAGCTATTAGGTATCTTTAACAGATAATCAAAAACCAAACTTGCTAAGGCTCTTGTTAAACTCTTATTACTTTGAGATCATAAGTAATGAATTAGATGGTATTGGTCAAATGATGTTAACAAAGACACAAATTAATCAAATTAAGAAAGCAAAATCACTAAAAAGAGCTGCTGACCTTAAGATTTTAAGAACTCAAATCAGTCATGTTGTTAAAAAGGATGTATTACTGTTTTCTAGCATGATGTCATTTTTACCAACAGTAACAAAAGCAGCAACTAAAATACTTCTAGGATAAGCAATTGGTGCAATCCATATCCTTTATAATTTCACAATGGATAAAATTCTTAGAAAAGGAGCAAAGCAGATTGGTGGTTACTTAATTTATAAAAGTAAAGTTAACCAATCGGTTCCATATGTATCTCACTTAACAAAAATACAACAGGAAAGGCTTATGAAAGCAATTAAAAATGATACTAATTTCATGATTAAGCCTACTAAAAACAAATGACTGGTGGTTTTATCACCACTCTTTTTGCTAGAATTGGCACTCCATTGCTTGCTAAACCTGTTGAAGCGGATCTTCAAAATCAAAAATATAGTAAAGGCCTTTAAAAGAGAAGATTAAAAACAACTGCTGGATTGCAAAATAGATTTTATTCTGGTGTTAGTGCCATATAAATCACCTCCAATTTTAGATTAGGGTGTTAAGGGCTAAAAAGAAAAAGAAATAAAAAACAACAACAAACAACATCAGGATCAGGTCTCTTACTTGGAAAGAATTAAAACCTAAATTTGTTGATAAAGCATTGAGTAATATAGATTTACAGAAATAGATAAAGTATCTGATGTTTCAGGCTCTTTTATGATAACAATTGTGTTAATAAAACATATTCATAGAACCATATTTTATACTTTCATAACTTAATTCATATAATCACTATCATTTATTATCAATCACGTTTGTAGTAATTGTTCAAGTAAAGTTCATTGTAAAATTCTACAGTAAAGCTTGCAAAAATAATTTGTTTTAAGTCATATCATAAAATTGGATTACATTCAATGTATTGTTACGTCACAGGATTATATTTGATTTTGTAATAAGATGATCATTTAACATACCATAAACAATAAAAAGGATGTCATGTTGTGTAAGTTTCAGTTATTTGTTAAATAGAAGAGTGATTTAGTGTTCTATATAGCTTGTATTAATTATGCAAATTAAAGACATGCATAAATTTGTCTAACCTTTGCTTTCGTATTCAAGGTTAGTAAAATTTTATAGTAACGTATGTAGTAAAATGTTATGATGAGTATTTTTGATTCCCATATACAATACAATCTAAAAAAATATCATCTTTCAGGCTCTTTTATGATAACAATCATTGAGTTTAACCATATGAACATAAGCATATGTATGTTTAAACAAATAAAATAATAAGATGATGTCAATTATTATCAATTAATTTGTAGTAAACTTTTCAAGTAAAGTTTGTAGTAAAATTTAAAAACAAAATTTTTAGCAAACGTTTGTGGTAAGGTTTTGAAGGAAAAATTTATGATAACTATTTATGATTATTATTCGTATTTCTTATGTACTTTTCAGGCTGAAAAGCTATTGATATTTTAGATTCCATTATGAAAACAATTGTATTAATGAAACAAAATAACAGAAACATAATTTATGATTTTATGACTTAATTCATAGGCTGGTTGATAATTATCAATCATCTTATGTTTATTAAAACCTGAGTAAAATTTTGTAGTAAAGTTTGAAGTAAAAGTTTGTAGTAAATTTTTAATCTACTTCTTAATAATCCTGTGTACTTTTTCTTCAATAAATACAATAATTTATCCCAATATTTTTTATTTTTAATAATAGTATTTCTATGTTTCCTTGTAGGCATTCTATCATACGTTAACTCGAACAATCTCTACAACTGTCATAGAATGAAATTAATATTAATACATTTTTTTCTGTTCTCAGAAATATCAGGAATTATTTTGATTATTATGAAAATGGATAGTCAGTATACTACAGAAAAAATAATATATAAAATTTAATTTTGAAAATCAATATTGATATCAGCTCTAATCAGAGAGACAAAGAATAATGGATGGAATAAATAAAATGTTATATTTGTTTTCATAATAATCAATATACCCTTTAGCATATCCATGATGGGTAATAACACCACAATTAACACGCACATAGACATCATCAGCGAGTCCTGGGTATGACGTTAAACTGCACCCGGCAGCAGGACCCTAGTTCGGGAGTTCTGGGGTTTTGAGGAGAATGTCACTACCTCTTAACTGCTGTTGTGCTGGGTCACCCTTGGGCAAGGTGTAGCACCCAAATGCCTCCCTCACTGGGTTACGTTGTCCCAAGAGGCCACCGGCCTAGGAGTTTCGCTTTCGCTGCCTTGCGAATAGGTATTGGGTTACCAAAGGCTAGGTGCACCGCCGAGAACTGTGCTGCCGTCAGGCCTTGCCAGCCGGGTTAAAGAACAGGCAAATCACAAAAATGAATCTCGACACTGATTCTCCGAACATGGCTAGGGCGTACCCCGTAAGCGACGCACAGTGTCGGCCCCCGGGCGCTGTGAATAGGGAGCAAGGGGTACCGCAAAGGCCCCGATTGCGGCTAAAGAAGCTAGGGAAGACGAAGCGAATGCGAGTGGGAACATGGAACGTTGGTAGTATGACAGGAAAAGGCCGTGAACTGGTTGACGTCATGAAAAGGCGGAAGATGGATATATTGTGTGTCCAAGAGACTAAATGGAAGGGTGACAGATCAAGGGAAATAGGAGAGGGGTTCAAGCTGATCTACTATGGTGTTGACAAGAGGAGGAATGGTGTAGGAGTAATTGTAAGTGAGGACATTAAAGCCGATGTGGTGGAGGTGAAAAGAGTAAGTGGAAGAGCTATGAGTGTTAAGATTGCCACAGAGGAAGGAATGCTCAACGTGGTAAGCGCATATGCTCCCCAGGTAGGATGCTCAGACTATGAGAAGGAGGCTTTCTGGACAGAATTTGAGGAGACTGTGAGAGGTATAACAGCTACAGAAAGGATCATTATCGGAGCAGATCTCAATGGGCATGTGGGCAGGAACGGAACAGGCTTCAGAAGGCACCACGGGGGGCAAGGATACGGAAGTCGGAACACCGAAGGAAGGAGGATATTGGAATCCGCTGAGTCGCTGGACCTTTTCTTTGCAAACACTGGGTTTGAGAAAAGAGAAGAGCACAGAATTACATATTGCAGTGGAGGGAACAGCAGCCAGATCGACTATCTCGCAGTCAGATGTAGGGACAGAAAGGAGGTTTGCGACTGCAAGGTGATACCTGGAGAGCCTGTAGTAGGCCAGCACCGCCTTGTAGTCATGGACCTGAAGATACGCAGGAAGAGGAAGAAGCAAGTGAGGAGACCAGGCAGGTTGAAGGTTTGGAAGTTGAGGGAAGCAGCAACTGCGGAAGAATTCAAAACTGCGGTGCTTCAGAGGAAAGGTCAGGGAGGAGCGAACAGCGGGGAAGAAGAATGGAGGAAGATGAAGTCCATCCTGGTGCAGGAGGCTACTAGGGTATGTGGAAGGAAGAAATGCACGAAGCCGACAGTTCGGGATACGTGGTGGTGGACAGATTCGGTGCAGGAGGCAATTGAAAAGAAGAAGGAGGCTTATAAAGCAATGAGAAGATCCCAAACGGCGGCCTCTGTAGAGACATACAAAGTGTGCAAAAGGGAAGCCAAGAGGGTTGTGGCGCGAGCGAAAGCAGAGAGCTGCAAGGACTGGTATGCAGAACTGGAGACAGTAGAAGGGCAGAAGAAGGTGTTCCGAATTGCAAAAGCACGCGAAAGAGCAAAGGGCGACACAGGGGATGTTACCCTGATTAAGGACAAGGATGGAAACATGCTCTCGGAAGATTCCGCGATCAAAGGGAGGTGGCAGGAATACTTCCAGGAGTTACTGAACACGGAAAATGACAGGGAAGAATTGGAAGAAGTGGCTGTAGTGGAAGGTCCAGAACCCCAGATCACAGCAGAGGAAGTAAGAAGGGCATTGAGTAGGATGAAGGAGGGAAAAGCTGTGGGCCCAAGCGAAGTGTCAGCTGAGATGTTCAAGGCATTGGGCGAGGAAGGGATACAGTGGCTTACAGAGCTCTTCAACATGCTTCTCACAGAAGATGCCATACCTGAGGACTGGTGTCAAAGTTGGCTGATCCCGATATACAAGCAGAAAGGGGACATCCTGGAATGCAACAACTACAGAGGAATAAAGCTGCTTGAACACGCAATGAAAGTATATGAGAGAGTTATTGATAATAGGCTGAGAAGTAAGGTAGTTATTGATGAAATGCAGTTCGGGTTCATGCCAGGGAAAGGAACGACAGATGCCATATACATCATGAGGCAGAAGCTGGAGAAGGCACTTGAAGGGAACGAGGCCACCTACCTCTGCTTTGTCGACCTGGAGAAGGCCTACGATAGAGTACCGAGAGAGGTGATTAGCTGGTGTTTGCGAAAGAGAGGCGTGACAGAGAAGATGGTTCGCGTGGTCAAAAGCCTGTACCACAACTGTACAACATCCGTACAGTACGCGGGCGAAAACACGCAGCCTTTCCAGATAGGCGTAGGGCTCCACCAAGGATCAGCCCTGAGTCCTTTCCTGTTTGCCCTGGTCATGGATACTGTGAGTACGACGGCAAGATGCGGCATTCCGGAGGAGCTTTTGTATGCGGATGATCTGGTGGTAACAGCCAAGAGCAAGGAAGAGCTGGAGCGAAGGGTACAGTTGTGGCAGAGAGAGCTGGAGAGCAAGGGACTGCGAGTTAACAGTAAGAAGACAGAGGTCATGGTGTCCAGAAAGGAAAGAGAAGATGTGAGCATCAGAGATACCAAAAACGAGGAAATAAGCCAAGTGAGCCAATTTTGTTATCTAGGCTCAGTGCTGTCAGAACAGGGTGGGTGCCGGGAGGATGTAAGCGGAAGGATTAATAAAGCATGGAAGAAGTGGAGGGAAGTCAGTGGGGTTGTCTGTGACAAACAGATGCCCCTGAAGTTGAAAATCAAGATCTATACAGCAGTCATACGACCTGTGTTGCTGTATGGTTTGGAGACGGCTGCACTGAGAAAGGCGGAAGAAAAGGCCCTGGAGGTAACAGAGATGAAAATGTTGAGGTGGATAGCTGGTATCTCGCTCCTTGAGCACCGGACAAACGCAGACATCCGAAGGTTTGTCGGAGTGGCAAACATCTCCAACAAGGCAAGGGAAGCAAGGTTGAGGTGGTATGGACATGTGATGAGGAGGGATCAGGAGAGTGCCATTAAACAAGTGTGGCAAGCACCAGTTCAAGGAAGAAGGAGCAGAGGCAGGCAGAGGTTCAGATTGGGAGATGTGATCAAGGAAGACATGAGGAAAGTAGGAGCGAAGCCAGAGGACTGCATAGACCGCCAAAAGTGGCGGAGACAGTGTCGAGCGGCAGACCCGTCCTAGTGATGGAACAAGACCGCAAGAAAAAGAAGAAGACATCATCAGCACAAATTATTTGTTAATTATCACGACAATATTTTTTTTCTCACTCGATAATACTTTCATTGCAAAAGTCACATATGAGTTCACCCATATCTATTAACTTCCGGTGTATATTATTATTTCAATAATTATCTTCCATTACAAGTTTAATATTAACACATGATTATACCAAATACTTAATATTGGTTGATGTTACCAATACTCAAAATAAAACCAGTAATATGACCTTTTAGAGGTGATATTTTAAATAATCAGGTGTTTTATATTCAGGTATAATTTTTTTACTCGCTATAAAGCTTTCCTTAATTTGATCTGTCGCATACACACCTGGAAAACCTTTGATTTGTAGAATTGTTTTCCAGCCTATAATATTATAAGGAAAAAACATAAAGAGTAATTATGAAAATGAATAATAATTAATAGCAATTCTATGATTAAGTCATAAAACTTTAAAATATGCTCGTGTTACCATAATTTATTAATATAATTGTAACCATTAAAAGGTGCAACAGATTAATTACTTTTCACCCTGAATGTTATAAGGAAAACCAAATATAGTTACCGTAATAGTTTACTGTGAAATGATCAATAATTTTAAGTCATCTTATAGATTTAATACGAAGAACCCATCCTATGATTAAAATGGAAGGAATCATTATGAGAAACTATCTTAATGTTGGCTCGAGAGACACGCCCATCGCTTCTTTCTTTTCAAGAAAGAAGCTCTTCTCACCTAGGGCTTGTCTGTTCTCCATCCATGTGACTAGTCTTCAAACGTCAAATTACTTGCTAATGTAAGTAATTTACCATTTAAGTACTTCAGGAGAGGTGGAACATCACCGAGTGTAGATTAAAGTAGTACATACCAGAGCCGTCAACTGAACCTCCAGGGCACGATCTACCCCCGCGGCCTGGATTTTGCTTAACAGACTTAACAGACAGGTCACGGAAAGTATGCAGACTTCATGTACAGAATCGGGCTAGCACAGAGCAACCAGTGCTCATGTGGGGTAAGGCAAACACCAGAGCGCAGAGCACGTGCTACACTGCAGAGCCATTGACCTTCAAGGGAGCGTGCAAACTGTGAACGAAGAGCTTCGACAGTAGCTGCAATTTAAAAACTTTACATTATAGTATGATTTTTTTGATAGTTGAACACTCATACTTTTTAGCTCATACATATATATATATATATATATATATATATATAGTATGAGTGCTAATATTATGGCCGTAGATGTAAATCGGCAATTTTACTAAACATGACAAACAAACGGGACATAAGACAGATACAGGGACAAAACAACATCAAAGAAGGTAAAACAAGGTAAAAAAGGAAATGGCAGTAGGTTTGTGCAGAAGTGTAAAAGAAACTTTGAGAGATGACAAAGTAAATATATATATATATATATATATATATATATGTACTTCATCATGCTGAGAGCTCTAGATCAAAATGAAAACATAAAAGAAAAAATGAAAAGGTAAGTATTGTTAAAACTCTACATGATTAATAAGACATTTGAACCAATACTACATTAGCAAAGTATAAAACAACTCAATTGTGCTTTTATAGGGCTTATATAATTTGCTTTTATAGTGGGTATAAATGCATGCACAAATAGTGTAATAACTGAGAAATTCTGACTACTTTTTGAAAAAAACCTCAATAACTATACTACTTAGTTCATTTCTCCGAAATCGTAGTTGAAACTCAAGTACTGATTTATAATCAAAACAAGCAGTTGTTGGTGTTCTGAACTTTAAGAACAACGGAATAGGCAGATATTTTAATTGCAATGTGGATTTAGATTATCTGCTAGCATTACACTAGATATGAAATATTTAAGATAAATTACTTCTTTGTTTACCTTGTCACGTAAATGATCATTTCTAATATCAAGATATTTTGTTTTTCAGCGAGACACAGCGTCTTTCGATAGTGCTATACAGCAAATGTTTTCTTTC
>RDPX01000019.1:2452415-2466900 GCA_003991215.1 Morbakka virulenta
AGGGGGGACAGAGAGAGAGAGAGAGAGAGAGAGAGAGAGAGAGAGAGAGAGAGAGAGAGAGAGAGAGAGAGAGAGAGAGAGAGGCTGACAGAAAGATGGATAGGATATTTAAATCTGTGGTTGTAGCTTTCAAGAGAGCTGTCTGCCAAATAAGAGCTTTATTATCATGGGTATTTTCACAGACATATTGAGCAATGTAATACTTTGTAGCAAGCTGAAGGAGTAAAAAGTTAAATCACTTAAAGAGAGCATTTTATTAACTGTATACAGTGTTTAAAGAGAGAAAGGCAGCACATATCCTACTGCATGGCCTACATAATTCTTTTAAAAGATCTGACACTTTAAGATAGCATTCACATTTGATATAAAATATTTTATTGGAAAATGACCAAGTATTGTTATTGTTAAAGGTTAAAGAGTGGTTGGTTCTTTATGTTGGTTTTTTCTATGCTGTCTGCAGTTTATTGATTTATTTTGTCAAATGATGGATTTATAATGTAAAACATTTTTCAAATCACAATATTTTGCAAAAGAACAAATTAAACTTTATAAGTGACTTTTGAAAATGTTCTTCTATTGTAGTTTGCAAGTAGCAATTGAAATTTGACTATTTTTGTCAGTATATTTTTTGTTCTTTTAGTTCCAATGAGCCAGGTGTATCAGGGGTGTTGTGTGCTGATGCACAGGGACTTCCTATTGCAGGTAAATATTTTGTAGCAAGCTTTTTTGAACTTAGTATTGATTTTTTTTAAAAAAATGAAGTAAAGAGCATTCCAGTTATCATGTAGTGTTCTTGGTATGGCATACCAACTGATGGCTTACTAGGTCAACTGTGGTTAACAAGAAAGCTCATTTCCATGCTTTTTAGCCTTGGTAGGAAAATAGTTTGTTCTAAAGTGTTTGTGCATATCTTTCAAGCTATTTTTGTGTGCACGTGAGTGTGTCAGTATGTGCCTGTATTTGTTTGTCTTTCTCTGTGTGAGTGTGTTTAGTTGGATTCTGATGTTTCATTTTACTGTTAAAACTCCTTGGTGGATCATAATTGCAGCTGCTTCTTACTTTGTATCTACGTTATAATGTGAAAATGCGTGGGTGGATATATACCTATGGTGTGTGTGTGCTTGAGAGAGAGAGAGAGAGAGATATTGATCCATCTATCTATCTATCTATCTATCTATCTATCTATCTATCTATCTATCTATCTATCTATCTATCTATCAATAAATCTATATGATTAAGGGGTACTTAATATTTTCCAAAGAGATAGGAGAGGTGAACTTTAGACCCAGTCTCTGATGATTGTATCATGAATATTGAAGCAATTTTGAAAAAGTAGTCATTTCTCTTTTTTATACATATCAAATATCATCATCATCATCATCATCATCATCATCATCATTGATAGTACATTTAGAAAGCAGGTATTAGTTATGCCAAGACACAACACACTGTAATGAGCCCCACATTTTCTCTGCCTTATTAGTAATAGGTTATGTTTGTTTTGTCACTTCTGTTGTAAGAATGGTAGCAATTTTGATAATTATATCAGTAGTGAATATTAGTTTTTTGAGACAACAGAAATCTACTTTGTTGTGGTCTTCACTTACTTGCTTTATAACAGGTTTAAGCATTTTAAACATAAAATACCAAACTTTGGGTTTAAAAATTTTGAAATCCCATTCTCGGTGCCAAATTTATTTTAGATCATTTTCTTATTACTTAGACCCTGATCTGAAAGAATTAACACAACTAGTAATAACATATTAACACAACTAGTAATAACACATTAACACTAAGGTCTAGCAAAGTGTTTTATTAAGATAGCGAGAAAGCCCAAAGAGAGCCCAACATGGTTAATACAAGGAATAACATGATTGTTCCCTAAAACAGAAGAAACAAATATTCCAAGAAAGTATAGACCAATCNTATTAGTAATAGGTTATGTTTGTTTTGTCACTTCTGTTGTAAGAATGGTAGCAATTTTGATAATTATATCAGTAGTGAATATTAGTTTTTTGAGACAACAGAAATCTACTTTGTTGTGGTCTTCACTTACTTGCTTTATAACAGGTTTAAGCATTTTAAACATAAAATACCAAACTTTGGGTTTAAAAATTTTGAAATCCCATTCTCGGTGCCAAATTTATTTTAGATCATTTTCTTATTACTTAGACCCTGATCTGAAAGAATTAACACAACTAGTAATAACATATTAACACAACTAGTAATAACACATTAACACTAAGGTCTAGCAAAGTGTTTTATTAAGATAGCGAGAAAGCCCAAAGAGAGCCCAACATGGTTAATACAAGGAATAACATGATTGTTCCCTAAAACAGAAGAAACAAATATTCCAAGAAAGTATAGACCAATCACATCCATAATAACCACATACAAAATATTATAGCAGGCAGGACTTACAGCCACTTAGAAGAAAACAATTTACTACCAGCTGAACTTGTTTAAGCATTTTTAAAAGTTTTGTAATCATTTTTGCATTTTGTTATTATGTTTAGCAAAAGGAACAGCAAATTTAGCACTTGCTGGTGTGATTTCAGCAATTGCAAAAGAAGCTTCTAAAATATATCCAGAAAGTGATGTTGCCCCAGTTATTTGTTTGGAAGGAGAAAGTGGGTTAGTATCTTCAGTATTGCTTAGCCATATGTATTGTGAAGATTATTTTTTACACATGTTTTTACAGTATAAATGAGGTCTATACAACCTACAAACTGCAGATAAAACATATAACATGGCCACCAGAAGTGTGCTAATCGTGAGGATAGAATAGCAAACAGAACATAAATTTATGGATCCACAGGCTATTGATTCATGTTTTTGTCAATTTACTGATTTGATAAGATGTTGGGTTTTTTTTGTTTTCAAACCTATAAATAGATTGCATCGAAAATGTATGTTTCATACTGTTATTGATTAGGGAAGGGTAGAAACCTGACAGAAAATTGACTTGGAATGAAATAAGCATAATTTGTTGAGAACAGATTTTTAATATCAAATATGAATAATGTACTCATTTATTATACATACCTATACAATTGGTTCTTTTTGATTATCCTGCAGGTCTGGAAGCATCCTCCATGATGGTGGGCTTCCCTCCTGATGCCTGGCTAGCTGCATGCATGGCATATCNTTTCAAACCTATAAATAGATTGCATCGAAAATGTATGTTTCATACTGTTATTGATTAGGGAAGGGTAGAAACCTGACAGAAAATTGACTTGGAATGAAATAAGCATAATTTGTTGAGAACAGATTTTTAATATCAAATATGAATAATGTACTCATTTATTATACATACCTATACAATTGGTTCTTTTTGATTATCCTGCAGGTCTGGAAGCATCCTCCATGATGGTGGGCTTCCCTCCTGATGCCTGGCTAGCTGCATGCATGGCATATCTTACACTAAATTTCCAGGTGGCTCTATTCCTAGGGTCACTTGAACCAAGGACCCATCCAGAGATGTCATCCTTCAGAACATCGTGCCATGTCTTTCTTGGTCACCCAGGTTGCTGGCATCCATCCACAGAAAAGTCTACTGCCTGCTTGATTGTGCCACTAGATTGCTGGACATGGCCATACCAGTGTAGATGCCTTTCCCTCATAGTGTGCATTTTTTTGCTAATCCTAGCTGGGACAGCAATTGGCTTAAAGGGGTTGTCTGCTCCTGGTCATGTCTGTCATGTCATGGGAGAAGCTCCTTGAACTTCTTCCAAGCAGACATTATAGGAGTGATTGAGGCAAGTGAACAGCCACCAGCTGCAGAGAGTGTATCACCAAGGTAGCAGAAGGAAGACACCATCTCAAGCACATCAAAGCCAACAGAAACTGTTTGCTGGGTTCTGCCATCCACAGGTCATGCCTCACATCTACATCTTTTGCATAAGAAGTCCACATTTATCCTTTTCAGTCCACTGCACCTTTTGTGCACCCAGTATTTGCACCCACAGCACAAAATGCTGTTGTTACCAACACCAGAAAAGCATACTGTACAGGGAAATTTGCCCAATCTCTTCAATATGTCCTAACCAGGGCCAAAATCATGGTCTTGGTCTTGTCAACATTTACTCTGAGTCCTTTCCTTTCCATTTCATCTTTCCAGATAAGTAAACGTCTAGTACACTTCTCTAGTCTCTGCTACAATAATCAGGTCATCAGCATACAGGTTCTCCCATGGAACACCCAAACGGAACTCTTTTGATAGTGCCTCTAATACCACTATGAACAGAAGGGAACTCAGCACCGAGCCATGATGCACCCCAACTTTCACTTTCACAAATTAAGAGCTGTAACCATTTCCAATGCAGCTCCCAGCTCCTTGCATTGTTGTACATCCCCTGTACTAGCTGGACAATCCGTTCTTCAATGCCGAGCTTGTGCATTGCCCACCGTATGACCTTGTGCAGAATACGGTCAAAGGCTTTTTCAAGGTCTACAAAAGCCATATAGATGTTTTTGCCAGCTGCCATTTACTTTTCTTGCAGTTGCCTAATAACAAAAATGGCATCTGTAGTACCCCTTCCAGGAACAAAACCGAACTGGCATTCATCTATATGGACATGACCCATGATGACTTTATCAATTAACCTCTCCAGAATTTTCATAACATGCTCAGTCAGCTTCAGTCCTCTGTAGTTACCATGGTCTAAATCATCTCCCTTCCCCATGTATAGGCACACAATGAAGCTTTCCTCCCAGTCCCTTGGAATCTTCCTGCCAGCAATAATAGAAGTAACCAAGTCACGGATCATCTCTGCTCCAGGTTCACCAGCAGCCTTGATCATCTCCAGGACAACACCAGATAGACCTATTGCTTTGCCATCTTTCATTTTTGGGATGGCAACCTTGATCATGTCAGAGGTGACACTGATTGGGGAGTCATGATTTTCAGGGACCGAAGGAAGGTGTGATGGTTCCCACTCAAATTCAATATTTAGGAGCTGATTGAAATGCTCCGCCAAGACTTTTCGTTTCATTTCACCATTCAGTGACAACTCTCCAGCATCATTTGTAATTGGTTTGTCACCAACAATATCAGTGTTTTCACGCCGCAACTGCTTGACAAGGTGGTAGACATGTTTGTTAGTCGAGTTTGACTCAATCCTCTTGAAAACAGCTTTGTCAGCCTCAAGACATGCATGATGGATTGCTTTTCTAGCAACACGTTTTGCTGAGTTCCTCTTGAAAGTGACCCTGCACCAAAGGGTATTTTTTGACCTTCCATATTCTTAAACGAGGAACAAACTTTTGCTTAGTCTTGTGAGGGATGTCAATAAAAAAGTCGCAGACCATATGTTGCAGTGCATCTTCCTCACCGCTTTACACCCTTTATATACCTGCAGACTGATTTTCGGTAGAGGATGAAGTCAATCTGAGTCAATGCCGGGTCAGATCTGTAAGTGATAAGGTGGCTGTCACGTTTCTTAAAACAAGTGTTGTCAAGGAGAGGATCATGGGAGATTGCATATTCCAGCAATCTCTCACTTCCGACATCAGGTTCTAACCTACCAAAATCAAAACAGGCATGCACCTCTCTAAAGCTGGTACCAGTACTTCCAACATGACCATTCCAGTCACCACACGGGAATAAAATTTCAGAGGCAGGGACCTTAGATGTTACTGAGCTTAGCTCTGCATAGAATATATCTTTCTGTATATCACTGAGTCCACTTTGTGGGGGCGTACACAGATAGGATGGAAACCACTCTCTGTCCAACAATTAACTTGACCAAATAATGCGCTCTGACACACGAAGGACATCAAACACTTTATCAATCCACTCTTCAGCAACCAAAACCCCGACTCATTTCTAGTTTGAATTGTTTTACAGAATTCTGGACACTTTTAAGTTAACGTTCGGATATTTTATTATACTGGTTGGTAACACGTTTCTCCACCCTGCCATTTATTGCTCCGTCATGTTCATAAGCATTTCATCCATGACCTTGATACTATAATCCAACCCCCCTCCCCCCTATCCCTCCTGTTAACTTTACCTTTGGTCCAGAGTAAATATGGCATCAGAGATTTTAAATGTGGAGAGGCCAAAGTGAAATGAATTTTGCTTCTTTTTCCTATTCTATTTTTTTTTGTTTCTCCTTTTTCTTTCTCTCATCTATTTCCCACCATTTAGGCCCCACATTTGATCAAAAGCTTGTTACAGTCATCACCACTCTGTCCATCCGTCATCTTCTCTGGACTTACTCTGACTTTGCTTACTTTTCTTCTGACAACTTCCAATTTCCTTAACACTGTCGCCCCATTCCTGTTTGCATCCAGAATCATGACATTTTACGTTGCTCTTTCCTTCATCGTTTTCTTCTGGAGAAAGAAACTTTGTATATTGGACAGAGAACTTCAGCAGAACCTTTGACGACAACAGTGTTATTGCACTAAAAGAAACGTGATAGAACTTACTGGATCACCAAAGAGTTTTCTGTAAATCAGATAGAACATGACACTACAGGTTTTAATTTCATCAAACAAGCAGGTTTTGATACACAGGGAAGAACAATTTCCTACCAGTGACATTTTTTGCCTTCCAGACCCATGACTGACGTAACATGCAAGCTCAGTTAATCAAAGATAGTAGTAGTAGCAGTAGTAGTAGCAGTAGTAGTAGTAGCAGTAGTAGTGGTAGCAGTAGTAGTAGCAGTAGTAGTAGTAGTAGTAGTAGTAGTAGTAGTAGCAGTACTACCAGTAGTAGTAGTAGTAGTAGTAGTAGTAGTAGTTAGTAGTGGTGGTGTTGGTGGTAGTAGTAGCAGTAGTAGTATTAGCAGCAGTGTATAGCAGTAGTAATAGTAACAAGTGTGGAAATAGTAGTAGCAGAGGTAATAATAATAGTAATAATAGCACTGGTAATAGTAACAACAGTGGTATTACTAGTAGCAGTGGTAGTAGTAACAGCAGACTAACATCTAACATGATAGTCAGCATCATGTTAGATGTTGGCTGATAAGCTCTTTTGTTTGTATTGTCAATTGATTTATACTGTATCTATTTCTGTATCTTTGTTTCATAAACACAGCAATGTCCTTATTCGAGCACAGGACAAGATCGTTCTTGCAGTTCACAAAGTCAAAACATGACACATTTGACGGATATAATTAACAAAGTTTAGAACAATTTATTATATTTGTAGTACTTATCAATACGTTATGTAATTATTGCCACCTTTATCATAATTACTATTATACACTGCTGTGTGTAATTAAGTGGGATAAAAATACATGGTTTATCTGAATATGACTGCAAAGAAATTTTAAAGTTGCAGCTTTTGTATTTTGTTACTCAGCATGATTGGTATTATTAGTCAGAACGATATGAATTTTTCAAGCATTCCAAATGGAACAGTTATAACATAGTAAAATTAAGCTGAACAGTTATTTTGCATAAATTGAGCTGTCTAAAGTTCTAAAATATATTTTTTGTTAGAGACAAGTGAGAATTTATCAGTAAATTACGGACACCAAGTGATCCTTACAAGTTGCTTGATGTATCTGCAAGTTGTAAGCATGTTTTCAGTGCAGTTCAGTTTTTCGAGGAGGGGATTTTGTTTTAATGTTATCGACAGATACTGTGTTCCTAAAGCTTAGCTTAATGGTAAGTTGAATAAATTCTGGCACTTTTGAAGATTCGGCTTACAAAGAAAAACACACAGGCTATTATGCACATTAGTTTGATAAATTTCACCGAGTCATGCAGTGTGAATACGTATGGGCGTTTATCAAGAACATACTTCGTTAGTCAGTGAATATAAACAAGCATATTTTCCGTGTAATTTGACGCCTTCAACTCTTTGGTTTGAGCCAGAATTGGATCACCCTAACTCTTGGAAACTCATCAAAGAATTTTTTACATTTTTTTCGTTGTTTTCTTATTTCCTGATAAAATAAAAGCAAACAATTGAAATGCGATGATATATCGCAAGATGACACAAGGCTTAGGTTGTCATCTACGTGGATATCACTAATATATCTTTAAACATTGATAGAAATTAATTCATCACAAGAAGCCACTTCTTGAATAATATCTTGCGTTTCAACTTCGCTTACAATTTTTGCACGCTTATGACGTTGATTGGTTACATTTTCAATAATTCAGGACTTTTAACGCCCCCAAACTACTGCTAATCTACTTGTTTTTTTGAGTAGAGAAAAACCTCGAGAGCTGGAGTGCTTCTTTGCCACACCGTTTGACAGTGGAAGGTAATACAGTACCTTTTAACTGCAGATAAGGCAAAGCGAGACAGGTTTTAGGGTACATGTAAGATAAACTTGTTGTATTTTACCCTATAATTTCTAGACTCTACTCTTGATTACTTAATTGCGTACGGAAATGTATGCGTAAATGGTTACTGCCCTCGCACCTTCTTGTTTGTTTTCTGCCTATACATAATTTCTTGCAGGCGTGCGTGCGCGTGGAGAAATGTAGTACTTTAGGTCTACACTTATTCCTGCATATATGCTTACATTGAACTGTAATTTGAGATTAAGTTATTCCTTGGGTTGCTTAGGACTTTGAAGTTTTCATTTAATATAATACGATACTATATGTATACACATGTACATATATATATATATATATATATATATGTATATATATTATGATACTGCGTCACCAGGTAATCTAGGATAAGTATGTCTGCGTCTCAAGTTCGGGCCAGGACCTCAGAGGCGCAGAATACGGCGCAATATTAATGCCGTACCCAAAAGTGCTGAAATCTTAGCACTTGCAGCGATGTAAGGGATCTGCAATGTTTCGAATGCTTCGAATAGTCCAGGTGGTAATGTTCCCATGGCTCCGACTATAACCGGCACAATGGTCACTTTGGCTCTGTACGTGCGTTCAAGCTTCTCTTGCAGAGTTGAGTACCTCCCTCGCTTCTCCCCCTCTTTGATCACAACTCGAACAGCCATTGGCACTGCAACATCAATGAGCGTCCAGGTTCTCACACGCTTATCGTGGATGGAGATGTCTGGGTTGTTATATTTCTGCGATCCGTTGAGAAAACCGTGTTCCAGTACAGCGCAACATTGCTGTCACCCACTGGCATCACATGCTCTGGGGTGTACTCGAACCAGTTCTCTCCTACCTCCACCAAATATATATATGTATGTATATACATGATTTGATACCAAAGGTATTCTAGTGTTTATTGCTTTATGAAGATGACTGAAATTAGACTTTAATTACGCATCGCCAGTCGTCACTCGAGCTGGGATCGAAAAGTGCACGCTCGAGCCTACCAATCCTTTTGTTCGTAAATGTAAAATTAAACGTTATAAAACATGTCCAACTCTATCGCTTCTTTCCTCTGCTATCAGCAATATAACTGGTCACGAATATCGTTGCATCAATGGTGACCAAGATGTTTTTTCTTGCTCTTCTCAAAATGTTTATTTTCTTTCTTGTCGGACCTGTGGACAACAATATGTTGGAGAAACTGCTATGAAATTTAGCCTCCGTATGAACATACACCGTACTTCAAAAGTAGGATGTGAACATATGATTAATCATAAGGAGACCTGCAAGGACTGTGAATTTTCTTATCAAATATTAGAAAAGCTTCCAGGTACAGGATATGATGAATATAATAAACTGGACCCTGAAGCTACCAAAATGAGGCTTACACGTGAAGATTTCTGGATCAAGAGACTTGGGACACTTTATCCATATGGTTTAAATGAGAAGGCTTTCGATAAGAAGTGTGACTCAAATGAATTGGGAACAGCCGTGGCAGATTATTTCCACCTCTATCTCGGAAAACTCCCCGACCGGCAAGAACTCGTCTCAGGCGTCACTTCCACGAAGTTACCTCATTACAAATGAAACCAGGCAAGCCAGGAAACTCCCCTTGTAGTTACAGACCGATCTCACTCTTATGCTGCATGTACAAGCTCCTTGAGCGAATCCTCCTTACCCGCCTCTTGCCAATAATAGACAAGCACATCCCGCTGGAGCAGGCCGGTTTCAGACCGGGAAGGAACACAACAGAGCAAGTACTAGCCCTGACATCCTACATAGAAGCAGAATACGAGCAGCGGAGGAAAACAGGTGTGGCCTTCATAGACCTATCAGCAACATACGACACCGTATATAGAAGAGGATTGCTACTTAAACTGGCCAAGATGATTAAATGCAGAAAGATGCTCCGCCTTCTATCACGCATGACAGGAACGAGGTACTATAGCGTCTGCCTCGGCGGAGACGAGAGCAGGATACGAAAGATAAAAAATGGAGTACCGCGAGGATCTGTCTTAGCCCCCACCCTCTTCAATATTTACCTAAGTGACATGCCCAAAACAACATCGCAACAATTTGGCTACGCTGACGACTGGGCGATCGCACACCAGGCCCCAAATTTTAGGGAACTAGAGACCACCCTTACAGCAGACATCAATACCACCCACACCTACTTCAAGAAATGGTACTTGAAGATGAACACAACAAAGACAGTAACATCAGTCTTCCATTTAAATAACCATCAGGCCGACACCACCCTCGACGTGAGAGTAGAAGGCAATACACTACCACCAGACAGCCACCCAAAATACCTCGGTGTGACCCTGGACCGCACACTTACCTACAGGAGACACATCGAGAACACCACACATAAACTAAAGAAGAGAAACAGCCTCATAAGAAAGCTAGCAGGCACTGGATGGGGAGCTCAACAGAATGTGCTAAGAACATCCACACTGGCGCTGTGCTACAGTGTCGCCGAATACTGTGCACCAGTATGGGAGCGCAGTAGTCACACAAAGCACATAGACACACAATTAAACGCAGCAATGAGACAGATCACAGGCACTCTGAAGTCAACCCCCCTACCATGGCTACCTACCCTGAGTGGAATAGCACCCCCTTACCTACGAAGACAAAAAGCCACCCAAGACATGAGGACCAGAGTACAGAAACTCCCTGACGGGCTCCCACTAAAAACCATCGTCAGCGCACACCCGCAAACCAATCGCCTGAAATCACGCCGCCCTTTCTACAAGATATCCAGCAGAGTTTTCAACATAGATAGGGCGTGGGCAGAATACTGGGAAAAGAACATCCCAAGAGGGGGAGACTTTATAGAAGACCATACACGCCTGCAACCAGGTTTCAAGACAGCCAATAGAAGACAGTGGACCACGGCCAACAGGCTGAGAGCAGGCCATTGCAGAACCGCTGCCAATCTGCACAAATGGGGCCTGCGAGAGTCTGCTACCTGCCCCAAATGTCAAATTGCCCCTCAGGACACAGAACACCTGGTCCTAACCTGTCCAATGACAAAGATCCCTGGCGGATACACAACAATATATTCCTGCAGTCAGGAATACTTTAAATGGCTCAAAAGAACTGGAGTGGAAATATAAACAACAAAGCCATACGAAACTACTAAAACTACTACCTCATTACAATCTTTCTTTGATAAAATCAATAATTGGTTTGATGAGGATCTAAAGTCCCTTTTTAACTCTTGCCGTATTCTTTTGAATCAGCTTCCTCGTATACTACTAAAGACTATTATTCATGAAATCCTTCATCCTCATTTATTTGCCCTAGATGAACATAAAGAACAACTCTACATGTTTATTTTAGACATCATAGACACAAAATTCCTTTCTCGAATTCAGGTTAGTAAAACTGCAACAAAATCTCCTCCTAAAAATGTTTGTATAGTTAAGTTTGTCAACAAAGGAATGGACTATATTCATCTAACTATAATCATGAGGTCACATGATGTAACTAGTCTTTTCCCAGAAAGTCTCCGCAGTGAAGAAAAAATACCAGTTATTACTTCCTCTTTAGATCAGCCGATCAGAAATAAAATCCTGAACTATAAAGAAACTGTCTCAACTCTTAAATTCAAACTCGAAAATGGTCTTTATGTGATTGATAATTTGCCAGAATGCGAATGCCACTTGTCTGATTTTCGTGATGAACACCTTGAACATGTTGTCACTGGTGACCTAAGGTTCATCAAAAATGGTAAACTTAGAAAACTACTCACAAAAGGTCCTAATTTTCGAGAAGCTAAATCAATAAATTACAGATGTTTTACATCTATTGAAAGCGGTTCACTTGAATTCTTTGAGAAACTTGCTGTAAAATCTAACATCAAAGTTGAGAGTCTCAAGCCATGGAAGGATAAAGTTCTTGCAAAGGTCAAAGATAAAATTTATTTTCTTAAACAAAGAACAGACTTTCGCCCTGTCCAACCAGTTTTAAGAGACCCTTCCGTTGTGACTTACTTGCAGAATCTACATTCGAAGTTTGTTCTTGTTCCAATTGACAAGGCAGCTAACAACATTGCTATTGATTGTAAAAGATTTTATATCTTGCCACTTCTGAAAGAACTTGGTGTATCGGACTATCCAGCATCAGAAACTTACAAACTATGTAATCTTCCATCCGACACCGTAGTTAATACAAATGTTGAACTATGTATAACTTTCAATCTCTCCGTTTCTAGAAAACAGATGTCATTACCATTCATATACTGGACGCCTAAAATGCACCATGCACCATCAAAAGCACGCTTCATTGTGGCTTCGGCTTCTTGTTCTACAAAACCTTTGAGTCAGTTAGTTTCACTAATTTTCAACAAAATCTACCACCAAATTGAGAGTTTCCAGTATTTTTTATAAAAACTACAACTGATTTTGGGCGATTGAAAATTCCAAACCTGTTTTGGAAAGGCTTGTTAAACTCAATAAAAACAAGAAAGCTCAGTCCATTTTCACCTTCGACTTTAGTGCTCTGTACACAAAGCTTCCCCATAGTGACCTCATCGATATTCTTTGTGAACAAATTGATTTCGTGCTTAATGATGGCCGAAAGACTGACGATGGCAACAGAAAATTCTTAACAGTAAAAGGCAGTAAATGTTTCTTTTCGCGTACTAAACACGGCAGTAATAGCTACACTAAAGTGCAAATAAAGTTGATGACAAAGCATCTGATCCCTCAGTCATTCTTCACACTTGGTAACCTTGTATTTCACCAAACTTTAGACATCCCGATGGGAATCGATGCAGCCCCCTTCTGGGCAAATCTTTATCTTCATCATTACGAGAATGTTTTTATTTCAACACTAGCACGGACTGATCGCTACCAGGGATTCAAGTTCAAAAACACTTTTCGCTTTATCGACGATGCTTGCTGCATCAATGATCAAGGTGAATTCGAAATTTCCTACAGAGATATCTATCCAGAAGAACTGGTACTGAAATGTGAGCATAAAGGTCAACATGCCACATTCCTGGAATTGGATATTACTATCCAGGATGATATCTTTATTTATAAACTTTTTGACAAAAGAGACAACTTTCCCTTTTTCATTGTTCGCATGCCTCAAGTTCGGGCTAGGACCTCAGAGCATATGTTCTACGGAGCCATCTCCTCAGAGATTTTGCGAATCGCCCGTGCTAAACTCCTTTATGATGATTTTCTCCCTATAGGTCGAAATTTTTTTTCTAGAATGCTAAACCAAGGTGCCAAAGTGGATAAAATTTTGAAACATCTCGACAAACTTTTTCATGTTCATGCTGGTGATTTTCCTTCTTTCCACAAAAGGTTTGATATCCTGAAAAACGACAAATGTAGCATCAATTAATTTCTCTTTACATTTTTGTATACTATCATCTCATATCTTATTCATATTTTCTCTCTGAATGGCATAACAGTAAAGGTTAAGTGGAGTAGCGAACCACTTTGTATGTTTGGTAGTATGGCGTAGCAAACCATGCTGGACTCATTTGATGGCAAGGATGGGTGATATTGTCTTCTATATTTTCACTTATATATATATATATATATATTTTTTTTTTTTCACTTTTATTTCATCGATGTCTTTTTTCCACCATTCGTCCGTTCTAATTCTACTCTCATTCTATTCTCTCTATTTCTAATCCATCTATTACCTA
Organism: Morbakka virulenta; assembly: GCA_003991215.1. Classification (NCBI taxonomy): domain Eukaryota; kingdom Metazoa; phylum Cnidaria; class Cubozoa; order Carybdeida; family Carukiidae; genus Morbakka; species Morbakka virulenta. Next base: position 2,466,352 of record RDPX01000019.1, read on the forward strand.
TCTACCTTGCCCTATTGATCTAACGTTGTAGTGGCATTTGGCCAATGCTGCTGGGGAGCCATATCTTTGAAGTTATCTCGAAGTTAATTCCGCGAAATAACTGATATGGTCATCGACTGAGGATCCACGATTTCAATTTACCATCTGGGCTACCTACATCCTTTTTACCCTTTGTTTCCTTCTTCCACTTTACATCATGTCTTCTAAATTGTGTCATCTCTCATAGTTTCTTTTACACTTCTGCACAAACTTACTCACATTCCCTTTTTTACATTGTTTTACTTTCTTTGATGTTGTTTTGTCCCTGTATTTGTCTTATGTCCCGTTTGTTTGTCCTGTTTAATAAAATTGCCGATTTACATCTACGGCCATGAGCTTAGCACTCATACTACATATATATATATATATATATATATATATATATGTCAGTTGTCTGTTCAACGTCATGCAAGGAACTTGAAGTTGCGACCAAACTATAATTGTATTTTTGTTTAATTAGTACTTTTGTATGTATGTATAATGTGTATATATATATGTATATATATATAT
>RDPX01000019.1:2485047-2500284 GCA_003991215.1 Morbakka virulenta
CGATGTCACATATCCCGATGGTGCCTCTGATCCTTTCATTTCTGATCATGTCCTTTCTTGTGACTCCAAGGGACCACCTCAGCATACGTATTTCTGCTGTTTGCATTTTCTTCTCAAGACTCTTGGTTAGAGGAGCTGTCTCTAGTCCATACAGCATCGCAGGCCTTACTACTGTTTTGTATAATTTTCCTTTGACTTTGACAACTGTCCTAAAATATTTGTAAAATTCTTTCCTTATTCTTACTTTCAATTGAGTTTATTTAGTTGATATATTTTCCTCCATTGACACTGAGGTATTCATAAGCTTTTAGTTATTCATGATTCTTAATAAAGTCAGTTTTGTCAAATGAGACCTGCACCATTGGTTACTTTGCCTCTGTTCAGAGTACACATTTTTCTAAGCCAAAAGACATCCCGATATAATTGCTAAATTTCTCTACAATCTTCTGTAGTTATTATTATGATTATGATTTCTAATGTTAATATTTTTGATTTATTGCTTCTGGCCTATGTGCTTGTTTCTAGTGTGTGGGAGAGAGTCAATCTATCACTCTTAGACATAATCAACATTCAGGATAAGGCCAAAGTTTTCCTGATTATATGGGCCACTGCTAAGGAGCACTTTTGAAATAACCCAATTAAAAGGTAAAAATGTAAATATAGAGACCTATCATAATAAGCTCAGGAGCTATAATATTTGACTAATATGACATTTAGAAGTACAAAGGTTTTTCCAAAATACTTATGTCAGCAGTAAATATAATGACCATATATTTTTAAAGCTGTAAAACAGCTGCTACCTAATCACTTGATAGCATAGATGCTGTATTTATTTGGCTAAATACAAACCTTTAAATGTATCCAAGATCAAGATAAACCTTTTAGTTAAAAAACTCTTAAACCTTTTAGTTAGAGAAAAGAGAATGCCTGGATGAAGAGGGTGCTGAGGTAATTATGCAAGTTAACAGTAAAAATGTTTACATATGCTTGATTGCTTGCTAAAGTAATTTATTCAAGAATATAGGTATGTTCAGATCAGATGTTACCATAGCTATCATTGGCCATAATAAATATGCATGTATTTGATTAATCATACTAATTAGGTCTATTTTGTTAAACTAAAATTTTTGCAAATAACAACAACCTTATGATGGAGGTATTATAACAGTTGTTTCAATGACTGCAAAAAGGATAGAACTCTGTGGTAAATATTTTCAAAACACTTTAACATTGACTATCACAAAATAAGGTAAAATGAGTTAAAATACTACTTACATTGAATTGGTTGTCCACATGACTTCATCAACCATATCTAAAGCTGCATGTACAATAAACTGATTTAAATGTCTGTGATCATCTTTTGTCTAAAAAAAGTAAAAATTTGGTAAATTAATATCAATATTGAAAATGGTGCACTGGATTAAACCATGCTTTACTGTGGAAAAAAGGTATTTGTATTTATTGTAGCTAAATGTTTTTTAAATAGAAACTTAGATTAATGCTTAAAACTAAAAGTTTCTTAATTTGTCATGAATTTTTGGCATTTTTGTACTGAATCAACCTTATTCTTTTCTTATTTTCAAATCCTAAAATTGCCCTTTTTTTTAAGTTTAGCACATTTAGAAAGATAAAAAAAAACTACGTTGTTCCTTTCTTCCACTGGGACTGGGTCCTTTGGTTTTGACAGAATTGTCCTTTGGAATTGAATGTTGTGTTATTGGAGAGTTTGTCTTAGGTACTCACAAGTGTTCTTTATGTAAGGCAGGCTTATACCTTTCAGAGGTCCTTTATCTTCAGGATTAGGTCCAGTGGTTCTGTGTAAGGCTCTCTGGACACCCTTCACTTGGTATTCATTGGATAAGAGAATCTTCTGAAGGTGTCTTTTTTCTTTTGTAAGATCATGTGGACTGCAAATAATGCTTCTTGCTCTTCCAAACAGAGTGATGATGACACTGTTACAAGCTGAGACTGCATGGTGTGATGCATTATTGAGGTACTAGTCAGCGTGAGTTCATTTCCTGTAGATGGTAACAGAAATGCTACAATCTGTTTGCTTCTTTACTAGGGCATCAAGGAAGGGTATTTCTCTTTCTTCTACTTTCTCCATGGTGAATATGATGTTTGGGTGTAGGCTATTGATGTGTTCAAAGAAACCTTGTAGGTGATCCTTTTTGATGATTGCAAAGACATCATCGACATACCTTTCCCAGACAGTTTGCCCTTGGTCTGCTCATGATGATGCTGTGGTATGAAATGATTGCATGGGTATTTCAGCAATCACCAAGGATGTAAGAGCTCTCATGGGCACATTGTTAGTTTGAGTGTAGATGTTATTGTTGAAGAGGAAGCATGTGTTGGTGAGGAGAACTAATAGCTTCAGGATATCTGAAGGTTTCAGTGTGGTTCTTGATGACAAAGAATCATAATGTTCACAAAGGTCCTCTACAATTTATAAGCTGTCATCAATGATGAGAAGTGTGTATAATGATGTGACACCAAAGGAGACCAATTGGCCATGTTGGTACATTAGGTTTGTGTACTTTTGGTAATCCATAGACCTGTGGAAAATACAAAGCAAAAAAAAGCTTACAACACAAGATATGATAAAGCTCTTACATCTGTGGCTTCTTGTGAGTCCATAAAGTTCAGAATTTTCAAGATAGCACTTCTTCCTGAGATACCATATCCATACAGTACATAGGTGATCAGGGCATTCTACTTTTTCCTTTAATTCAAACCTTGCCCCATTGCATTGATTGGAAAATGAATTTAAATATGACTCATTAATTAACAAAGTGAAATTACAGCTTCAAAAACTACAAAGAAGCCATCATGAATGTCACTTCTTCCTAATCCTTCTTTGCTGATATACTTTGATTGATATAAATGATAACTGTGTATTTGTTTTTCACATAATTATGTTCCCAGTTATAAATGTATTATATTGTCAAAGAGAAATTTATCAACAAGAAAATTAATGAAATGTAAGTCAAATCTATTTCTATTGTGACAATTAAAATTAGTGTGAATTTATTAATGCCTAGCTGCAGGTTGATGAGCTTAAGTTTGGGGTCTCAGCTTTCTTAAATAACCAGTTTTTCCTAAGTGTGAAGTGTAGTTTGTAACATTGTTATCACAAATGTGATTGCTATGCTATTGGTAGAGGATTTGGAAAATGCTTTAAATTCAGATGATTCAACCATGATTTAAACACATCAAACTTGATTCAAAAACTCAGGGTTGGAGTTCTTGCTAGCAAAATAGTGATGTTCTTTCCTTGCGAATGTTTTTGTATTTAATCAAACTTAGAAAACAAACCTGTCACAGAAAATAAATGTACCATATATTGTTAAAGTTCATTTTTAAGTTCTGGAATTCATATGTACAATCATAGTGATTAACTAGTCTTTGAAAGCTGTTGGCTTTGGTCAGTCATAAAAACTCAGCGGGAGTATGAAAATGATTACAGTCTTCATTGCTTTGTTTATGCAGTTGTGAAAACAGCATAGAAATGAAAGGATATGCTTCAATATGAATTACTTGTATGCATGCTTTTAGCACTTCATACAGTGACTTTATAAGTTGTACTTTACAATATGCTGCTAATGCAACATACAATAAAGTACAGTGTAAACATTTGGAACATTCGTTCTAAAAAGCTTTGATGGAATCCTACTACGGCAGGCATTCCATTACAGGCTGCCAAAGGGATGTTTATTATTGGAACTTCAAAGTACTTCATGTAAACCTCAACACATTTAAATATTGTTTCTCCCGTTGAGTCTGTTGTCAAGTATGGCAAACAAAAATTAATTAATTATTTCCTTCTTAATTCTGACTCAAATAAAAAGAAAAACCCAATAAAACATTGGAACTTCCTAATGTTGAATTATCAAATAACAAATCAAAATAATTTCAAAGCAAACTTATACCTAATATGAAGAATGGCTTTTCGTTGTCATAAAAAGGAGCATATGGAAAACATCATTTATCTTAAATATGTACAAATTCTGTATAAATAACAGTAAAATAAAAAGTTAAAACCATACCATACCCTTGATTGTGAATCGTTCACACTTTTGTTCTGTGAAGAGAACTCGGCTTCATAAACAGGACTGTCATTTCGACCAACGATAACAAAGTAATAAAACCCTGACATTTTCCACTACTGCGTTGATGTACCAAACTAAATAATAATACTGAGAAATCTCAAATCATGGATACCATCCTTAGAGCCGTAGTCAAGGGCAATTAGTTTTCCAATTGGTTTGCCTTAAAAGGTACCAAGAACCTAATTGATGTCTCCGATTATTATTTTCACAGCTTCACATCATTAAGAATTCGTTATTGGTTTAAGAAAATCCAGCTGAATAGTCAGGAGATGCTCTGATCGACCAAAAAATGAAGGAAAAATATAGAAACAAGTTGACAAGGGTATCACAGCTTAATTTTTTGTTGTTGCTGTTGTTCAATGTTCTTGCTGTTGTTTAATGTTGTTGCTGTTGTCCAACTTCAATTGCTGTTGCAGATTTCTGAGTTTTTGCAGAGAAAGGCCTTGCCACACAAAACTAAAAAAACAAGCCAGAGACAGAATAAGGCGGAGGGAGATAACGAAAAACTGATCTTACGAACTCTTAAATATTGCATTTTAGTGCAATGTGGACAAACGACGGAAGGCGTATGTGATGATGATGATATGCTGTGTAGTGGGAGCTCAGAGCTGAAAAAAACCTCATTGATCTTTCAAATTTGAGTGGAGCTTGGAAAGTTTGCACAGGTTTTCATCCTGCTATACTGGTTCTTCATTGATGTTACCCCTGGTAAACAGTAAAGCTTTTTTTGTCTTTCACTGAATCTACCGATAAAAGACCCGAAAGGAAGTAACAAATTAAGGAAAAGTGGGGCAGACACCACGCAAGACACCATAAAATGGAAGACATACGGATCGACCTCCAGGACCCTGCTTGGGAAGGTCCTTCCTCATGGGTTGATCTAGAGCTAGGGCTTAAACATCTCAATTCCACATGCCCTACCTGCATGGTTGAGCCCAATAACTTAAGACCAGACCAAGGAGAGACCGAGAAGCGATGCCCTACAATGCTACACTTAATTTTGCCAGGGGCACAAAAATCCTACGTCCCGGCCCTAATACCCCACCCTCATTTGTAGTGGTCCCATGGACTATGAGCGTCAGTTTCGTCAGTTTTAGGCCTTTTAGTTGGGATTTTAAAGCCATGAAAACATTTCCAAATGTGATCATGTTACATACCGTTAAATCAGATATTTTGTGCTTATTCTGAATAAAACACCGCAAAAGGCTTATTTTCAATATTGTGATTGATTCAAATCATTAGGGTAAGGACCATTTTCAGGACAATAATTGTGTAATATGCAGTTGGATCATAAAAATCTGCTGCTTAAGAAAGTAATGTAATCGCATTTTCCGTTTGACTCTAAATGACAAACGAGAATGCCTGCTCACTCCTATATGCATGATTTCTTTTCGTTTCAGATATAAATGAAGGAGAAATGAACATTTGTTTCTTTTTCCAAGATCTTTTCGCCACAGATAACTTGAGACCTAGAGACAGTGAGAGACAAACACTTGCAAAGTAAATGACAAAATTAAAAAAATAGAAAAGCATTGTTGCCCAATGATCTCAGCGAGTTCAACGATTCAGAGGTTTTGTATATATATATATATATATATATATATATATATATATATATATATATATATATATATATATATATATATATATAAAATATATATNTAATTGTGTAATATGCAGTTGGATCATAAAAATCTGCTTCTTAAGAAAGTAATGTAATCGCATTTTCCGTTTGACTCTAAATGACAAACGAGAATGCCTGCTCACTCCTATATGCATGATTTCTTTTCGTTTCAGATATAAATGAAGGAGAAATGAACATTTGTTTCTTTTTCCAAGATCTTTTCGCCACAGATAACTTGAGACCTAGAGACAGTGAGAGACAAACACTTGCAAAGTAAATGACAAAATTAAAAAAATAGAAAAGCATTGTTGCCCAATGATCTCAGCGAGTTCAACGATTCAGAGGTTTTGTATATATATATATATATATAATAAATATGTAATATATATATAAAGTATATAATAAATATATGTTATATATAATATATATAATTATTCAATATACAATATATCGTACCGTAAAAATTACAATAACAACAACCTAGATAAACTGGAAGACTCTCTTGAATCAGAGAAATCGGTTCCAGCAAAAGATTCCAGAAAACACTCGAGTGGTTGGTGGTTATGTGGTTTACGTTGTAGCAATTACTCTAAAACTGATTACCACAAACTTTCGCCCATGGCTGCTACACTGGTATATAACATAGAAGAAATGGTCACCACCCTATTTGAGCTCTACTTACAGGCGGTTTTTGTTCATGGCTCACAAGCAGCATATGTCCAAATTGAGGAAAATATGTCACGTTTCAGGAAAAAAATTTAACATTTGTGAAAAACAACAGAATACTGAAAGTGAACACGGTTTAAGCATGCAGTAAAGTAGTTACCAATTTGTGTATTTCTTTACAAAAAGGGATGCAGACTTGGACTGCTTGTTTCAACATGAGATATCTCTTTCACCGCCATCTTTATTTTCTGCTGGAGAAATAAATTGATATTAGTCAAAATTTATGCTGATTGGCTTAATTATGAGTAAAAATAGATGTAAAAGTTTTATCAAGTCCTGAGTCGTAAGCTCTTTCTGAGATACGTTTCGAGAGCTACTTCTTCCATCGTCTGGTAGTCTGACGATTGGAGAAGTGATATGACATGATAAAGCACTTATATCTATGGCGTCTTCTTAGTTAATAGAGTTCAGAATTTTCAAGATAAGTAAAGATATTGTTCATCTGGCAACTGTTGAATCTTCTGTAATGTTAAAAGATGGATCACTGTCTCTCTCACAAGCCAGAAGGTGTCAAAGACGTCGGTGAGCACATTCAAAGAGCATTCATTTCTTTGATAAACAAACACTAATTAAAATAACAATGGGTTGATTTGTTGGTGGACCGTTCCATTGTGAATGGAATTAAGAATATCAGCAGGAACAGTAAAGTTGATGGTGGACAATACCATATTGAATCAAACACTCAAATCTCTTAGAACTGAAACATATTTATGAGAAACTCTTTCAGACTTTAACAAAATTTAAAGCTCTTTTTTCCACGCGATGAGAAGCAGATCTTAAGCACATTTGATCATAAAATTCTTGCTCACCTTTCAAAAGTAGAGACTGAAAAACTAAAAATATAGCGCCTTATTCCTACGACGAATTAGACGAACAAATAATGTTACTTCCTAAAGATGCAGACATACAAGCTTTTTCATGTATGTCGTTGAACGCTACTGACAGGGGCATTCTTGTCGTTTGACTTTCGTTTTTCACCAAGATAGGAGCTGAAAATATCTAGCTTGAATTATGAAAATCGAAAAATTTACATTTGCTTTCTATTCACGAGATGCATGCTTCTCTGGGTCCTACAAGCTGCAGAGGTCTCCCAATCTTTCACTCGAGCACTGAATGTGACACAATTACGAGGCAGAGGTGGCTCGAGATAGGGAGAAAATCCACTGTTATAGAAATTCGTTCGCCCAATAGTTATTCGAAAAAGACAATTTTCGAATTCATTTATTTATTAGTCCAATTACCTTAGAAAGCACGGAAGAAAGTAGATTCATATCTATTTGGGTCCGGTTGAGTTTAATTCGCAGCTAAGTTGGCTTCAAAGAAATAAAATTGTACAGTTGTCTCCCAAAGAATCAAGCAGACAATCTTGTTCGTTGGAGACACTTTAGCCTTCAACATACTGCAACAATAACGCCTGACCATTGCACAATTATAGCAACCATTTTTATATTAAAAATTCTTGATTTTATGGATTCTGTGGATGACATTGACGTAGAGTATTTATCGTGTCGTGAATCGTAAGCTTTAAGCTCCCATATTCAGGCTTCTTTTATCGTCAGAGCCTGACGATGGGAGAAGTGTCTCTCGAAACGTAGCTCAGATAAAGCGAATGACTCGTGACATGATAAATACCCTACATCAACCATGTTTGTGTTACATTACAGTGGAACCTCGATTATCCGAACACCGATCATCTGAATTTCGGATAATTTGAACAAGGTCCCCCGGTCCGGGTAAATATTTACGAAGGCACATTGTGACTAGCTCCACACTCGAGTACAATGCTAATGCTACAGTACATCTTGTGCTCACGACAATTATCAGTTACTTCAACATGTGAAAACATTGAATTAAAGTGCGAAAACGTTATGATAAAGAAATGTTACCAAGGTAAAAGTGTGTGCAATTAGGTTTCCCTAGATGCAGATTAATTAATTTCAATATTTGAACGATAATACCTGCGTGCTTTATGTATTTGAACCATTTCACAAGAAAACAGTTGGTACATACTTTAAGCCAAGCAAAATACATGTAAATAGATTTGTAGACGTGTGTTCTAACGTAAATACATGTACATGTATATCGAGTAAGGTGTCGTTTGTTTACAGATACTCTTGGGTGCCGAACAGAAGGCGGGTTGGAAAAGTCTCAAAAACTTAAGAAACGGGGTGTTGAAATAGACGGGTGGGTTGGAAAATGACCACTAATGTAATAAATGGGGGATGGGGGATATGGGCAAAAACTTAAAACAATGAAATCAAGAATAAATGTCAAGAATAAAAAAATGCAGTCAAGAATCGACCAAAACAAAACAATGCATCATGTGTGATCGGCGTGATTTTCATATTTTAATAAAGATATTTTCTACTTGCCCGCCAAAGTACCTCCCCCAATATTTGTCATGGGTGGGAGATTATTTAAAAATTAATAAGAATGTCCTGGGTGGAAAATTTTTGAAAAATTAATCAGCGGGGCAGGGGGACGTCTATTCGGCACCCAAGTGTAATCACTTACCTGAACATTCAGTTATCCGAATAAATTGCCTCCTGCCCCTCTGGATAATGGAGGTCCAAGTGTACCTCCTTTCAGGAGCCGTGGCTTAATGGTTAGTGCGACTGCACCGTAACCAAGAATTCCGGGTTCGATTCCCCGAGCGGGCGGCTTTGCGACTTCCTAAAAGAAAAAGCCAAGGTTGGCGTCAGAAAGGGCATCCGGCCAAGAAATTCCTCACTGCCAAATCTAAGTCCCACCCACTGAAGGGGACCGTCTGAGCCCTTGTTACAGGGGGAATATGAGGGAAGACGAAAAAGAAAAAAGAAAAAAATGTGTACCTCCTTTTCGAATGGTAGACTCGTTTACGATTTTTACTTTCCGCCATATTTATATGACATACATTAGACTACAAATCCTGAATCAAAAGTGATTTGAGTGAAACAGGTCTCTACCATCTATTTAGTTTTTAAAAGGCCAGATAGTTGATCTGACTTAAGAGGAAATGCCGATGGAGGACTTCGAAGACCAGAGTCTAGCAAGGAACCCAGACCTGAAACTTTCCCAGTTACTCTTCACCCTTAATTGTAACGATGCTACAGCTGAAGAGAAGAAAGTTGCTGAAAAAGGCTTAATGGAAAGTATTTCGCAGCATGGTGAGAGATTTTGAACTTTTAACCAGATTTGAGTTGGAGTTTTTTGACTTGGAATGACTGATATTTTAGATTGAGTTGCCATATGTTCGATATTTTTAATATTTACAGTATTTTCAGTAGACTAACCTAACCCTAGCCCTTGATACTTTTTGCTCATAGAGCTATTTTCGAGTACTATACAGGTACAGATACTGTAGGCTAAATTACCATTTATTCTGAATCTAAAGGTGCCACTGAGATGTTGATTGTGGGGGCCGGTGACGACTATAGAAGTATTGTTATTATTACACCAGAGGCTATTCAGATCTATATCTATTTGTAGAGATACAATTTAATAAAATTAAGGAGTAAGGGATTTGGATTTGATGGTGAGGAATTTCTTGGAAGGGCAACCGGCCAAGAAATTCCTAACTGCCAAATTCAAGTCTCTGTGAAGGGCACCGTCTGAACCTCAGTTACTTGGGGAAAATGACGTTAAAACAAAACAAAACAAAAAATGCAGAGGGAATTTTGATTTTTAACTTAAGTTTGAGTGATTGGAACCCTACTGTTGCAGCCAGTATACAGCTCACAATCGTGAAGGGAGCCAGCATGATGTAGGTCAGATATCTAAGACGCTTAAATTTTTCTTAAGTAAGCCATACTTTGCAGCACCAAGTTTTCAGCAAATAGAGTTTGTTTTCAGAGATTAAAAAGTTTAATCTAAAAATCTAATGAATTATTTTTTTACAATGTAAAACAAAATGTGAGGTTTATTTTTTTTGCTGAAAGAAGGAATTCGAAATTGTGGCTCAGTTATTACCAGGTAATGCTAAAATTTAAAGCTTGGTGAACTGGTTGCAACATTGTATAAATAAAGAGGTTTGTGAAAAAACAGGTTTGTGTTTGCACACAAATTTGAGATGCTACAGATTTAAAGTTGTAAATACATGTTTAAAAAAACGTCAAAGCATTCTTTTCACTTCTAGGATTTTAAACCACGTTTAATAGGCTATATTGTACTGATATTTTGTACCCTATATAAATTTATAATATGCTTATGTATGTTACAAAACTATTGTTTGTAAGTTGGAATTATACTTGGACATTTTACTGAAAAATTTAGTCATTATTTATACTGTCTAATTCACCCAGTCACAGCAAGCAATTTTTGTGCACGACAAAGGGTATGGCTATGTTTTATGCAGACATTTTTTTAGATACCCACAAAATTTTTTGGACAACTGGGTTATAGGTGAGAAACACATTCGTTTTTCTTCAAATGTTTTGTTGGGTTTGGTTTGTAACATTTGACCACAATAGTACATGCTAATATAGTGAAATTAAATGTTTTGATAGCAACTCATTATCACAATCATGATCAACTCATCAACTTTATTGCCATGACTGTACATCATTTTATTTTGATGTTTGAAAACATGCAAATATGACTGCTTATTGGATTATCTGTGGCTCATCAAAAGGATATTTGTATGAACCACTCCATATTGTTCTATGTTAGCTCATATTTTGTAAGATACTGGATACTGACTTCTAACCAGTTATCAGATCCATCTTGAGCTTAATTGTGTTACACTGTGATTTTAATGAATACCACATTTGTATTTTATGTTTGGAGCTTTTATTTGATACAAAATACTATACCTAATACATAGACAATACTGCATAAAAACCCCTGAAAACTCAGTGGTGTTTATCCATTAATTAGATATATGTTTAATAAACTATAATTGGTTTTGGGGATTATTATTATTACTTACTTACTTACTTATCCTCTTCGAGCCATGGGCGGCTCATAAGGCTTGACAGCATCCTCCGCCATCTCTCTCTGTCTTTGGCTATGTTTCTAACTTCGTTCCATGTTTGCCATCCCAGGTCATTTCTTTCTCCTTCCGCACTCCTCTGCCATGTTGTTTGCGGGTGTCCTCTCTTTCTTTTCCCCTCTGGTGTCCATGTTAGGGCTACTCTACAGCTATCATTTTGTGGTTTCCTCAAAGTATGTCGAATCCATCTCCATCTCCTACACCTTATGAGCTCTCCTACTGGATTGGTCTTCGTCCTAAGGTAGAGTTCTGTGTTTATGACTTTTGTGGGCCAGAAGATATGGAGAATCCTTTTCAGACGTTTTCTCTGAAATATTTCCAGTCTGGTGACATCATTTCCATTTAATTTCCACATCTCTCCTCCATAGAGTAGCATGGACATCACGTTGCTGTTATACACTCGAATCTTTGTCTTACTACTGTATTGGTTTGACTTCCAGAGTGGGTTAAGCATGGCAAATGCATTTCTTGCTAGACTCAGCCTATGTGTGATATCTTCAGTGGATCCTCCTGTTTTGTTTATTATGGCACCGAGGTATGTGAAGGTGTCCACATCTTCAACAGTTCTGCCCTTGATCTCGATTGGGCGGTTTTCCTTGTGGTTAAGTCTCAACACCTTGGTCTTGTCTGTGTTGATTTTGAGACCGACGCTTTCAGCATATTTACATAGCTTTTCAGTTTTTTCCTGCATATGTTGGTGCTTGCTGGACAGGAGGGCGATATCGTCTGCATAGTCTAAGTCTTCAAGCTGGGTGGTAAACTTCCATCTTATTCCTGTTTTCTTTGCCGTTGTTGCTTTCCTCATGACCCAATCCACAGTAATAATGAAGAGGAAGCCTGACATCACACAGCCTTGTCGAACTCCAGTGTTTACAGAGAACCACTCTGATGTCTGCCCGTTGTTAATGACGCAACTACTACTTTCTCTGTACATTTCCTTTATGATCTCAATGAAGAGATCTGGAACTCCATAAAACTTCAGAATCTTCCAGAGCTTCTCTCTGTCGNTTCTTACATTCCAACATCCTACATGGATGTATCTTTTTGGTGTTAGAAGTGATCTCATGCATGTCGTTCTCAGGCTGGAGACTTCCCATAGGCTTTTGCCCCCAGCCGTCATATGCGTGTCTTCCCATCTGAGGTCATTATCTTCAGGGATTTCACATGACATGGTTCTGTGACCATAGGTTTTCATATTGTTTGCTGTCCAAGTTTCCGTAATCGGTGGTTGTTTTATGGGAAGGGGTGATTGGTCACTTGCCAAACCCTCCTCCTTTCTCATCTGAGCTTTGGACCGGCCATGGTGGAGTTATTATTATTATTATTATTATTGGATAGATAATTATTACCCAAAGAGACTAGTGGCAAAACCAATTTGAATAGGTCAGATTTTTTCTTTGGTACCATTTCAAAGTTTTTTAAAGATGTGTAAAACTTGGCCTCCAGTACTATATTCAATGGAGGTTTCAGTAATTATATGTAAGTATTGCAAAATATTAAGTGAAATTTTTTCATATTTACTGATGCTCTAAAAATGAATGAAACAAGAAATACTTTTTGCTTTCCAAAGAAAGTCAAAACAAAAAGAATTAAAAAACCGATCATGACTTAATAATCCATGGATTGGATTTCAAACAAATAAAGATTTTTAAATATGAACATGAGAAGAATTATTGACACCTTGAGTTGAAACAAAATTTTGACTTGAAACATTTGCAGGAATTGGTCTGACTGTATTTGAATCCAGCACAATTACACATGGTAAAAGTTTTCTAAATTTTTGACTGGATATCCTTTCATCAACATGTGAAAATTTATCATTCAGTTTAATGGAACTATGGCAGAACCTAACATGACATCTTAATGGCTTTGTCAAGATACAACATATCTCCTTGTTAAAAGTAATGATATTGATAACCATAAAAATTATTGTCTGATATCTTGTCTGTCAACCTTCTATTAACATCTAACCTCCATTTTTTGATTGATCAAATATGTAAACAGTGAGATGAGCAGAATCTTTGCCTCACAGGACAGAGTTTCTGGCAAAGATGGCCCCATGAATGTAAAGATCAATTGCTAATTAATAAAATGATTGTTGAAAATGCCCCAACAAAATTAAAAACCCCCACATACTGCAGAGACTGATTAAAAGAAGGCATTTGACAGTGTAGCACACTTTGTGACTTTAAGCACTCCAAAACTTTACAATATTTCCTCTGTACTCATTAATTTTCTCCAAACAAGTATAGAACTAAGGGAAACTCATCATACTCATATGTGAATGGAACCATCTCATTTAGAAAATAAGTTTGGAATTTTTCATAGCCTTACTACCTCTGTGGAGATCAGTAGTAGAAAATAAATGATTTATTCTACATGGATGATTTAAAGCTGTAGGCTCTTAATGAAGGGGAGTTGGTTGGCCATCAAGAGATTGTCAGAGCTTTTAGTGATGGTATTAAAATAGAATTTGGTCTTGGTAAATGTTCCAAAGCCACTTTTAAATGAGGTATTTCAAATCTAAGTGCACTGAGAACTTAAGCCTCGACAACAATATGGTTATAAGAGAATTAGAACAAGAAGTTACATACAAATATCTAGGTTTTAATGAACCACAAATCAGTGGCCTGGATTTCTTGACTGAAAGAAGGTTTTTTTTCTTGTTGCCCAGGAAAAGAGTTTTTTCACCCGGAATTATAATGGTTATGTCCAATGTTATGGTACAGACCCCATATGCTATTTCTTTGAAGAAAAATTGAGACAATTGACCATCTGTTGTCAGGCAGCAACATTCTAGTGCTAAATGAATATGTTATTTGCTAAAACAGAGTTGGTCAATACCTTCACTGTAAAATATGCAACACTTTTCAACAGAGACACTCACAAAGTGATATGAGCATCATGCACAACCAGGAAGTGAAAGAAAAGATGCACAAATCCAGTGGGATTTACATATCAACCCTGACCATACTATTAAGGCTAACAATCCTGATATAGTTAGCAAGGACTAAGATAAAAGACTTGCCTTTTGATAGATACGAGTGTGTCTTTGAATAGGAGTCTCTTCATGCCCCTGCAAAGGTGTTTATGAAATTTAGTAAATATAAGGATCTTAAAATAAAGGTCAGGAAAATATGCCATCTGAGCCTCAAATCAGTTCCAGTTGTTGTTTGCACTCTGGGACTTGTAAAAAAGGGAACATTGGATTGTCTTAATAGTATTCCTTATAAATAATCTCTAAGTGAAGTACAAAAGGTAGTCAACATAGCCACTGAAGAGTGGTGTTTGTCTTTGATGTATTGTTATGTGAAATGCTTAATAGCTTATTGAAGTAATTTTTTATCAGTGTTTATCTTTTCTGTTAATTTGTAGTAATGTAGCAATTTTAATGTTGTCACAAATACACACTCAACTATCTATATATACCCTAGGCCACTGGTAGTAGCCCAATAAGTGTACAAAAAATGGAAACCTAAAGTAAATACAAATAATAATCTTACATCTATGGCTTCCTCTGAGTCCATAAAGTTCAGAATTTTCAAGATTATTAGGGAATCTTACTGCTGGTTCTACTACTACTACTACTACTATTACTACTACTACTACTACTACTACTACTACTACTACTACTACTACTACTACTACTACTACTACTACTACTATTATTATTACTACTAGTGTTACCACTACTACTACTGCTACTACTACTACTACTATTGCTGCTACTATTACTACTACTACTACTATTATTACTACTAGTCCTACTACTACTACTACTTTTTCTCCTACTACTACTCCTCCTC
>RDPX01000019.1:2501922-2511922 GCA_003991215.1 Morbakka virulenta
ACTACTACTACTACTACTACTACTACTACTACTACTACTACTACTACTACTACTACTACTACTACTACTACTACTACTACTACTACTACTACTACTACTACTACTACTACTACTACTACTACTACTACTACTACATTTTTAATGGGGATGGCAGATTTATTATATATAGACTGAATGTTAGTGAAATAAGTTAAAGCCAAACAGAGAAATATTGCAGCTGTCTGAATTGACTTCCAAAAGGCATATGATATGGCACCATATTTGAGGATTGTGGAATGTGTCATATGCATTGGCATACATAAGGAAGTAATTGTATTCATGAAAAAAGGGATGAAATGTTGGAGAGTAGAATTGACTAGTGAAAGTGATGTGTTGCAAGGGGTAAATGTAAATGTAATATGCCAGGGGTAATCACTATCACCATTATTGTTTATGGTAGTATTGGTTCCTCTTGCAAGTATTCTACAGATATAAAAGAAGAGTAAAAGAAAGTTATGGAAATGAAGTTAAATGGGGAAAATGTGATTTAAGGGATTGACATCTGGGCAGTCTCTTTATAAGGTACTCAGCTGCCTTTTTAGATTGGACCAAAGAAAAGAAATAAGATATTGATTCGAAGACAAGAAAATTAGTCATGATAATAAGTGATTACACCCAAAGAGTAACACAGATTTTACACCTCTAGAAGAGAAGGCAAAGGACTTTTGAGCATAAAGAATAATGTTCATCTAAGTAAGCTTGGATTGCAAAATTATGTTAGAAATAGTTGTGAAAAATAACTAGAGGTTGCAAGGCAAATAGAGGATTGTCTAGGAGAAAGTGTGGTGAATTTAGGAATGAGAAGAAAATTAAAAGGCAACCGAAATGGAAAGACAAAACACTTCATGGTTTGTTTTTATGACAGATGTGAAATTGAATTCTTAATTCTCACATGTGTGGTCAGGTAGATTGAATAGTAAATCACATTGTCAGTGAATGTGATATGCTGGTCCAAAGAGACAATAAACAATATGCCACTCTTGTGTTTGAAGAAAAATTTCTCGGAAACTCTGTTGAAGGTTGGGATTGGCATTAACAGAAATATGGTATGAACACAAACCAGATTCAGTTACTGAAAATGACAACTGTAAGTTACTGTGGGATTTTGATATTCAGACAGACCATGTCATATAAGCAAGAAGACCTGATGTCATTCTTCTTATATAATAAACAATTGCTGCCTCTCTAATTTCTTGATAGTCAGATCCTGTATTTAACTTACTCTTTGCATATCCAAGAGATTTAAACAGACTTCTAAATGATTTTTTTTACTTTTGTATTCCATATGTTAGCATTTTGTATTTTTGGCATTTTTAATCCACTATTTGAAAAACATTTTTCCCCAGACATGGCTCCATTTTACAGGCATGTTTGTGCTGAACTTCAGTGGCCAGTGTTGGATAATATTGTTAAAAAGATGGAGGATAAAAACAAGGCTAATTTAGAAAAGCTTGAGGAAACTTTAAAGGATGCAGAGGAAAATCTGGGTGAAATAGAAATTAGAGATGCCATGCTTGCCAAAGCTGAGTATCTTAGTAAAATAGGAGACAAGGTAACTAAAATATTAGCTTTGGAATTATATTGGTTTTTTTGCCACTCATTAAGTTTATTAGCCAGTCAGATAATTGGTGCACTTTGGTGTGTACCATTTGATATGGCTCACAGTATGAAGCTATATTGCTGCTGTATAGGTAATGAATTTAATATTTGTAGGTGCTCTTTATATTCCTGTGCAAATGCCATTCTTTACATTAGAGGAGAAAGGAAATTAGAAAATTAGTACAGCAATGGGGGAGCCATGGCTTATAATGATTAGTGCAACTGCACCATAACCAAGAATTCCAGATTCAATTCCCCGAGCAGGTGACTTTGGAAATTCACGAAGGAAAAAGCCATTGGTTGCCATCAGGAAGGACATCTGGCCAACAAATCCCTTACAGCCGAATCCAAGTCCCTGTGAAAGGCACCGTCTGAGTCCCAGTTACTTGGGAAAAATGATGTTAAAACAAAAAAAAAGACAAGTACAGCAATCCCAGCAAATTACCATTAAGTTTTAGAACATTTTAATATATATCCACTAAATAGAAAGCCCCAATATATTTATGATCTGCACAGGCTCATGAGAAAAATTTGCCAAAATCTTTTGTTTATACTCAATTTAAGGTTGTATTGTTTGGGGAAATATTAGCTTATGCCTTGATGTGCAAGCTAATCCCAAATTTTGACCAGTTACTGTTCCTATTAAAGAACTAAATGCTGTGTAGGTTTGTGTGACCTGTATCCGATGGGAGACCAAGGGTTTCCTATCAGGGGATAAAATTTATATGGCATGAGCGGGCTCCTATTTGTGAGTTTGTACCATGTTAGAGTATATTCAGCTATCAGTTATTATAGTGAGCATTTAATAGCTACATTTATGGCATACAGTGTGCATTGATTATTGTATATTTTATAGCATTTATAGATGTATGGAAAACTTTGAAAACTTTTTTTTGGGGGGGTCACTCTGGGTTCATTGCTGTTTTCTCTGTTTTGCTGTTTTTATAATGCAAAATAAGGAAGGTCATTAATGAGACAGGCTTTACTAGGAATTAATTTGCAGAGAGGTGTAATGTGTCAGACACCTTATTACCTAAAACCATGGAGTTGAGTGGTATTTTGTATTTGGTCTACAGAGGCTTCTTACTTTCTTATGTATCTAATGAAGCAAAAGCATTTCATTACTAACATACAGGATATATTGAATAGTTAATTTGTTTGAAAATGAGCAACTTCATTACCTACAGTTTTGATCACCTTGTTTGTAGTTGCTGATGTTCTCCTTTCTTATATATATATATATATATATATATATATATATATATTAGTGCTCACAAACTTCTGTNCTGCACCATAACCAAGAATTCCAGATTCAATTCCCCGAGCAGGTGACTTTGGAAATTCACGAAGGAAAAAGCCATTGGTTGCCATCAGGAAGGACATCTGGCCAACAAATCCCTTACAGCCGAATCCAAGTCCCTGTGAAAGGCACCGTCTGAGTCCCAGTTACTTGGGAAAAATGATGTTAAAACAAAAAAAAAGACAAGTACAGCAATCCCAGCAAATTACCATTAAGTTTTAGAACA
This sequence comes from Morbakka virulenta, assembly GCA_003991215.1. Taxonomy (NCBI): domain Eukaryota; kingdom Metazoa; phylum Cnidaria; class Cubozoa; order Carybdeida; family Carukiidae; genus Morbakka; species Morbakka virulenta. The sequence continues at coordinate 2,505,087 of RDPX01000019.1, forward strand.
TTTTAATATATATCCACTAAATAGAAAGCCCCAATATATTTATGATCTGCACAGGCTCATGAGAAAAAGTTGCCAAAATCTTTTGTTTATACTCAATTTAAGGTTGTATTGTTTGGGGAAATATTAGCTTATGCCTTGATGTGCAAGCTAATCCCAAATTTTGACCAGTTACTGTTCCTATTAAAGAACTAAATGCTGTGTAGGTTTGTGTGACCTGTATCCGATGGGAAACCAAGGATTTCCTATCAGGGGATAAAATTTATATGGCATGAGTGGGCTCCTATTTGTGAGTTTGTACCATGTTAGAGTATATTCAGCTCTCAGTTATTATAGTGAGCATTTAATAGCTACATTTATGGCATACAGTGTGCATTGATTATTGTATATTTTATAGCATTTATAGATGTATGGAAAACTTTGAAAACTTTTTTTTTGGGGGGGGGGGGGTCACTCTGGGTTCATTGCTGTTTTCTCTGTTTTGCTGTTTTTATAATGCAAAATAAGGAAGGTCATTAATGAGACAGGCTTTACTAGGAATTAGTTTGCAGAGAGGTGTAATGTGTCAGACACCATATTACCTAAAACCATGGAGTCGAGTGGTATTTTGTATTTTGTCTACAGAGGCTTCTTACTTTCTTATGTATCTAATGAAGCAAAAGCATTTCATTACTAACATACAGGATATATTGGACACATTCAATATTTCATTTGCAAAGGATATCTTTTCAGACCCTAGAAATAAAGAGTTGGAAGATTCGAAAGCTAACTCAAAATGGGCATCATTGCTTCCTAAACTTTATTTCAGTGCAAAAAAATACTGAATAGTTAATTTGTTTGAAAATGAGCAACTTCATTACCTACAGTTTTGATCACCTTGTTTGTAGTTGCTGATGTTCTCCTTTCTTATATATATATATATATATATATTAGTGCTCACAAACTTCTGTGAGTACCAACATTTGTCTTCCAGAGTTTTTTTATAGTGACCTTATATGTTTGTAGAAAGTATCAACTTTATTGTATGGTTGACAGTTTTTGCAGCATGTTCATTATCAACAAAGATCTATTTATGTTTTGATTATACTTAAGTCCTCAAAGTTTGTTTTGCTTTCATTTTAATTTCATAACAATTGTATGAAATTTAGAAAATGCTCAGTAATTAATTTGCGTTGGAACTAAGTTATCAAAGTTTCTTTAAACAATTTTAACTTTAGGGCTACAGAAAGCTATATTTCTGGAAAGAAGTGAAATAAAAATGTAAATTTGTACAGCCAGGGATCCAATTGAGGAACAAAATATCATAAAAAAACACTCATTTTGATTTTGCCTGGACATTGATATCTGTACTTATATGCAAAACTTTCAATGGCATTTCAAATCCAGCTGAGAGCTGTGAGACTGTCTAAGAATGAGAGTAATGACAATGCATTGCAATACAGTAATGATGCACCAAATCTTATTTAAGTTAGACACCATAGAAAAAGTGACACCTGCAGCTTTCACTGTAGTAAGGATAAAGAGTAAAGAACTGTTTTTGATTTTTATTTTATTCAGAGCATGGATCCCTCTATTCAGAAGGAATATCTTATTGATAAAGAACTTTGCAGCTTACATTATGTCACATATATGTGTGCATGTAACTGTTGTCATGGGTAAAGGAATATAATCTTAATCATAATAATACAGTATGTCATTTTCTTGTAAAATGGCATGTTGCATTGTAAAAATTTATGCTGGATTCACAAATTTGTCTTAAAAATTTTGGGTGAAAATCTGAAAAGCAATCACAGTTTGAAAATAATGAATCTCAAATTTAAAACTCTTGACTGTTAAAAGTGTTTTCCAATGCCATTAATTTTAAACTCAGACAACATATTGCAATTTTTTATTATTTTTGAGCCAGTACTGAATGTTTTTTTATCTGAAAAAGCTTAGTGATTTAAAAATATATATAACTTATATATTTTGTACTCACAAGAGTTAGTTTTACAACAAATAAACAAAACTAGGCCCAACAAAAATACAGGATACAGTTCTTTTTATGCTACTCTTTTTATGGTGATTCCATTAATGTACTTGTGGCATTCCTTTGAAATCCTCACCTTACAAATTTCTTTTATAATAGTCTAAAACAAAATCCTTAAAAATTCATCTAACTTTTTAAAATAAATAACATTTCTGTTGGTACTACAATTAATCATTAATTAGCATGAATATTTCATTAAGTGTTTTTAGGCATTATTTTACAGTTCCAATTATTTTTCATTACAAACATCATTTTTTTGTGAAACAAGCTTACGTTTAAGGCATTGTAATAATAGTAGAGTATTTTTTGTTGACATAACTGCTGATGTATCTTTTTAATTATCATGGATAATTTTGTTAACAGTTGCTTATTTAATAGAAAGACAGAGAGCAAATAACTATTTACCTGCTGGACTCTGCACTGTTAGGCCTTGTTTCACTAGATTTCTTTTTAACAGTTTTTTTTTTACTCTCAGGAAGGATCACTTAGTGCATTAAGAAAGACATATGAGAAGACTACAATGTTAGGGCATCGACTAGATAATGTTTTTCACCAGATAAGAATAGGGTTCTTCTTTTTGGACAGTGATGTTATTGCAAGGAATATAGAAAAAGCCAAGAGGTAAGGCCAAATTTATGATCTTTTTTTTTAATGAAAAGCAAATGTTATTAAAACTATGCTTCATAGCTCTGAGCAATGTTTTTTCTTTCTTTAATGCAAATAAAGGTATCAGATAGTGTAAGGCTTTTCTTGAGAGAATTTTTGGAGGAAATAAAAATTTTGCTTTTTAGTGATGGGTGGCCATTGTGATATCCTGCAGGGTGGCATGTCACTCTATTTTTCAGTACCTGCCATACAGTTGTATTTTTCAGATGGCTTAAGAACTTTCTTGTCAGTACTAGGACTTGAAGATAAAATATGTCAGAAGTTTTTTCATTGATGAGGCAAGGAATCTACATAATTATAATTAGAGTTTGTGGAACAAATCAATAAAATTGTTTGCCTCATTCACCCCAATCAAGTTATTAGAGAAACTTTTAATACTTTGGTGCTGAACCAAACCAAGGCTTACCCAACTTTGAACTTTTATTCTGAATTTGAAGTGCTTTTCTAAAGAGAACTGCATATATTGTTTCTGTTGATCCTTCACATTTCACAACATTTTTTTTTTGTTTTAATTTCATTTACCCCAGTGACTGGGCCTCATCCAGTGCCCTTCAGAGGGACCTTTGTTTTGGCAGGGAAGAATTTCTTGGNGTTTGCCTCATTCACCCCAATCAAGTTATTAGAGAAACTTTTAATACTTTGGTGCTGAACCAAACCAAGGCTTACCCAACTTTGAACTTTTATTCTGAATTTGAAGTGCTTTTCTAAAGAGAACTGCATATATTGTTTCTGTTGATCCTTCACATTTCACAACATTTTTTTTTTGTTTTAATTTCATTTACCCCAGTGACTGGGCCTCATCCAGTGCCCTTCAGAGGGACCTTTGTTTTGGCAGGGAAGAATTTCTTGGCTGGAGGCCCTTCCTGACATCAACCAATGGCTTTTTTCTTTTGTAAAGTTCTAAATTCTTTTTGCCTGCTCGGGTATCGAACCTGGAAGCTTGGTTATGGTGCAACTGCACTAGCTATTAAACCACGGCTCCTCTGCAGGTTTCACAACAATATTACCGCTAAAACAAATTGCTGTTGTGGGGAAAAAAAATAAGTTTCCAGTAATAACAAATAACGCGAGGAAATAACTGTTAAATGGTTAGGTTATCAAACAGTTCAGAGGAAGTCAATTAATATTTACAAGCTTCTTTTGAAGACTACTCGCTACTGGTTGATAGTTGATAAATTACTCCAAATTTTTAGCTTCTTTAAACCCATAAAGAATTCGACATTGTTGCTGAGTTATAACCGAGATTAGTGCTTCATGAAATAATAAAGTTTTTCCAATAAGACATAGCGCTTCCATGAATAGATATGAAGTTTTCTGCATTAAAGATTTCTTTTGAACTTTTCAGTAACTTGAAGTTAAAGTTATAACTTTATATATAATTAAAGCAAGTTGCTTATTGTCACTAGATATTTTGCATCCATTTCAAACTGTGTTGCTTTAGTCTTGCCCTTGGTGGCACACCTATATGTCCCATATAAAACCCCCTTTGCTTCTTTCCGTCCCCCGCTAAAACTCCCACATAATTTGACAGGGAGATAGTTTGATAAGTTATACATAATCAATCAATGAGTGGCAACTCCTTCATATAGAAGGACAGGTTAATGATACCATTAGCAGTCATTTGTTTTGCCCTTGTGTAAATATTGATATTGTATCTGTAAGACTTTATCGAAAGCCCGGTATATCGCATATTTAGAAGTATAATGCCTTTTTGAATAGAAATTTTTGCCAAGTTTGGTTAAAAAATTACTCAGCATTTTTTTGTCAATGCTGTTTTCAATTGTATAAACTATCCATATTTTTTACCCACAAATTCTCACTTCGCCACAGCTTAATTGAAGAAGGCGGAGACTGGGACAGAAGGAATAGGCTAAAGGTCTATCAAGGATATTTTGCGATGACAATACGGGATTTCAAAACAGCCGCACAGAACTTTTTGGATAGCATATCAACATTTACATCGTACGAATTAATGGAGTATGAACAATTCGTAACCTACACGGTCTTGGTATCAATGATTGCATTAGAGCGCACTGAACTGAGAACAAAGGTAAGAAGGTATTTTGTATTCACACTTTTGGAATTTGGAACGCCGTTCCTCAGTGATGCAGTTTTTCTGGCCGGTTAAAAAGGGACTTTTCTTGAAGTTAGCAAGGCCTAAAAAGTCAATTCGGTTGAGCTGGTATGCAGGTTACTTGTTTCCGCTTTTTTTACAATAGAATATTTTTTACCTCATGACAACTACTGTATTATACACATTACCATGCAAATTTGCCGGAAGAAGCAACAGGTTATACTCATGTTTTTACATTGAAGCTATTTAGATGACAAAAGCTTGAAATATGTTGCAACTAATATGTTCAGACTGTTTGTAAAGTTGTCTTTTAATTCTCCACCTACATTTCTTCCATTTTTTCCTGATCCTTTGCCACTTTCACCTCCATTATTTCTCTTACCCATTATTTTCCGTCGCGTTTCCTTCCCCATCGGCCCACCCATTGATTAACTCGCCTACCTCTTTCTAGCCTTTTCCATTTACGCACTTGTCTAGCCTTTTAGTTTGTTCCACTCATTCGCTGATTTTCACTACTACTTACTTAACGCTCTTCGCATTGAGTAACGCCTAAGACCTCTACCAGAGCTCACTAATACCATCTGTCCGTTCCCCATCCCTTTACTTGGCCCTAAGTCCATCTCTCTTTCTTCATTTCTTTTTCCACCGAATTACAGGACATATGTGATAACAGTATATATATATGTACATAGTGTATATATGATATGACTGTAGATACATCCTGTAAAAAAATTCGTATATAATAATCCTCAAGGTCTCCTTTGATAGCACTTTTCTCCGCCTCCAACAGATGGCAACCTTTTAGATTGCCATTTCTGTCATGCAAATAGCATGTCCTCTCCAACGCCGTCGTCGACATCTGATCTGAAATGAAAGAGGCTTTGTACCATCAGCCTACCCAATGATTAATTCATTTTACACTTTCTAACTCTTTCTATTCACCAGCGCGCCTAACTTTGTAATTCGTTCCATTCACACACCGATTCTCAATACTAACTCTTCTTTCCCACACATCCCCACTTTTGTACTCCGAGTCATTTATGTATCATATCCACATTTTTGCATCCCTATACTTTTATTCTTGTTCACTCCTGTTCGTTATCACTTGCACGCACCTGTCTACATACATTCCACTTGATACCTCTCCTGGTAACGATTAAATAATATATAATAAGGAAAACATTTTTATCGTTTATTCTAGGTAGCAGAACCAAGCCTCATTTTGTGGCTTTACTCGAAAATTTCTACTAGTTTTCTAAATTTCTTGAATATTAAATAATTACAACTTAATTCATAAACAATGCCCATCACTTTCTAAGTAGACATTTCTTATTTGGATTTTCTGGCGTTCGATGCATATCACAACGCATTTTGTTCGCATGGTGCCAGAGAGTGGCAGGAAAAACGTTCGAAAAGAAGATAGTTAAACAAAATATTGCATTTAAAAGCATAAAAACTGGATCAAAAGATACTTTTTTGTCAGAACGCAAGGAAGCAAAAACATTGCTTGATTTTTGTGACCCTGCCCAGTAATTTTGATTACAAAGTATGGACATATTTAATATACCTATTGTTGTTATTTCACACCCCATATCTGCAGGTTGTACAAGGCTCTGAAATTTTGGAAGTTTTGCACCAACTACCTTTGATTCAAAGGTATCTGAACTCACTTTATGACTGTCATTACGCAGACTTCTTTAAAGCTCTAGGTAAGTACACAATTTTTAGTACTTACTTTATATGTTCAAGTGATATTGTAATGCACTCATATGTTAATGATATTTCTTTGTATGTGTATCTGTGTGTATGTTCTTGCAGGTCCAAAATGCCAAATGGTACCAATACAGCTTATAACAGGACTATAACCAGGATCCATTTATTTAATATAGTATATAATGAAGGAGTAGTAAACTAATAGAGAAAATCTTGGAATTTTTTTTCTTAAGGAAATCCGTTGCAAAATCGGTGCCGATAAAAAATGGCAGTTTTTAGAGGAGAGTGATGCGAAAGTGAATTTCTGAGTGAAAGTAATTTTTCATAATAAGCCAGAAATCCCAAATGCCATTCGTG
>RDPX01000019.1:2518329-2545027 GCA_003991215.1 Morbakka virulenta
ATCTATCTATCTATCTATCTATCTATCTATCTATCTATCTATCTATCTATCTATCTATCTATCTATTTATCTGTCTATCTATCTGTTGTGCCAGATCAAATGCAAAGATATATAGGTTGTTTGCTGTCACTTCTGGTGGTGAAGATTTTAATGTAATTTTCACTTTTGATGTATTTTGGGTATGAGAGACTTGGGTTTTAGTCGTTTTTAGAATATAGGCTGTAATGTATTGATTTTGGTCTAGTTTCTTTACTTAATCTACATATTCATTTAACAATCTCAGGGTTTTTTCATGGCATTCTTGCCACAGAGGAAAAACCAGGTGCTAGAAAAAATAAGAACATACCCAAGCCAGGTTGTACTTGATACCCAGAATGCTTGTCTGTGACATGATCCCAAGGATCTAACGAACCTAAGACCTTGCAGTGTATTATACTCTACCTTTAATGCCTCCTATCCTTTGTTTGTTTGTTTGTTTGTTTGTTTGTGTGTATAGTTGGTATTTATTTGTTGTACCTCATACTATTCTTGACGTCTAATGTTTATTTACTGTTTTTAGTTTAAATGCATGGAACTTTACTTCCTCATTGCACCTTGGTTGTATTTTCACCTCAGCCGTTATGTTCATTGTTATTTTTCAGATAGTGGTCAGAAAAGTTATTCTTTTTTCTCTGTGATTTTGTAGAGAGTTATCAAGGTTTATTGCTGCAGGTCGTTTGAATTGCAAAATTGACAAAGTCGGTGGAATAGTTGAAACGAACAGGTGTGTAATTTTCACGATTAACTTTGGTCGGCTTGGGGCGTAGTCTTCGTAACGAGACAGTTAAATAAAATATACTATCACGCGGTTTTTGTGGGTTTTGCCCACAAGAGCAATTAATGAAAGATTACCTAGCGTAAGTTAGAGTTAAGCCTTAAATGCCTTCGGGAATTTCTGCCATGGAAGAAAAGGGGGACCTATTTGATCACATCTTTAACTCTTAAAGTTTGTAACTCTGTCACAATACAGTCGTCGGAAAATTCCAAAGAAATGTATCTGTCCCTAGCATACACAGAAAAAGTTCGTCCTACTATTGTTTTAAAATTTTACGGCTGGATTTAAGTCATGGGTTGGGTCAATGTGTCCGGCTGCTGTGTGGCATCGTTCTCAATAAAGTAATGTTGATATGGATTATAGTATGGACTAAGAGCTTGTAGTGTACTTGGACATGACTTGGCAATAATTCATTATTACTGATAATATTATAACTGTTATTATTGTTGCATTATTTTTATCATCCCTAATAATTTGCTAAGGGAACAATCTAAACAGAGTTAATTTTTATTTTGAGTGATCAGTATGTAAGATTTGTAATTTGTATTGGTATCACGTATGGTCTATTCTGCTGCAGTAAGCAATCCAAGGTCTGCCCCGATGAAATACCAAAAAGAAAAAATTTGAGATCCACTAGAGTTAATTGCTAATAGAATTTGTAAGATCCATTAACAATGCAAATTAACGAAACCAAGTAAAAGTTAACAAAATTTTCAATATTATCGTCAAGGTTGTTATTTTTTATTATTATCACAGTGATTAACATTTCCACAATTAATGTTACTGTTACTATTAACTGTATTTTGGTGATCGGTGCTAATTGTGGAACTTGATTCAATTCCTTTGTTACTTTTGACACGTCTCTTTATTTTATTCCAGACCAGACAGTAAAAATTGGCAGTATCAGGTAAAGACTACATTCTTCAAAATTTGGGGTTTTTTTGTAACTTTAAGTTTGAGTCATACAGTGTTAATACATAGCTCATGACATTATATGTTGAACGTTTTTTCTTCTTCTCCTTTCGGCCTTTTCTAACGGGTCAGGTCTGGTCAGCCGCTCGGCTCAGTCACCTTCACTTTCTCCGGTCTTTGGTGTCTCCGTCGTTGCATGACCCTCCATACCCCTCTTGATGACATGCCATCACCGCAGCTTTTGCCTTCCTCTACTCCTCTTGCTCTCTACCTTGATGTAGAATGCTTTCTCTACAGCGTTGAGCCTTTTTTAAATGACCCTTGTTAAGGCTCTCCCTATTTTGATACCATGGCTTAAACCCTAAATAACAAGTATTATTATCATGAGTTGTGTGAGAAATAGCAACGTATATACGTACCCCCTCCCCCTGTCCACAGTTAGCTAAGAAGGGGTGTTATTATTTTTTGCATTCACTACTCATGGTTTTGTGGTAAAGGTATTGACCATTGTTTTTCCAGCCTGTCAAGTTAGGACCGTATAACAGTTTCAATCCCTCCACTACATCCTCAGTGTATGTAACCCCCCGTCCACAAATGGCTGGAAAGGGGTGTTATTATTTTTGGCATTCATTACTTATGGTTTCGTGGTAAAGTTATAGAGTATTGTTTTTCCAGCCTTTCAAGTTAGGACCGTTTAACAGTCTCAAGGCCCCAGTACATCCTCAGTATACATGAAACCCTCGAAAATTGTTTACACCCTAGACGTGTAAACGTCGAATAAAGAAAATGTAACACCAAAAAAGCTTGCATACATTCGGCCATATAAAAGCTTTATCCATAAGATTTATGGTTTTATCAACATAATGTAAGAATTGAAAACATCTTACAGTATTTAATTTAACTAGAAACTCTTTATCACCATAAATCCAAAGCCAAAGAATTTCAACTATTCACCCTCAGTTCTATCTGCTTGTCAGCATGTTTGTCAGTTTTTTGCTTGACCTTCACATTGTAGCGAGAGGATTATCAAACGAATAGTTCACGTGCAGCTTTGTGCATGAACACTCATGCCAATTTTGTACCTGGTGTACTATGAGTAGTATGACCTATAAACCATGTGTGATTTCTTATGTGTCACAAAGTGCATTTATGAGAGCGCATGACAGAAGCGTATGACAGAAGCGCATGGTAGAGGCACAATTCAAAATATAACGAGAAATTAGCGTTGCCCACAAGATGCAAGTAATTAAGCTCTCCTGATTTTTTCATTCATCAACGTCTGGTCACGATTTAAGCAATGATCTTGATCTTGTAGATAGCTGTGGCCATGTGTAACTGAAGGAAAATAATTTTAATTTGTAGCTTTGAAGCTCTGAAAGGTATAGATATATAACCTCAAACGGTATTGATGACGAAAAATATAAAAAAATACAAAAAGTACAATACCTAACAATGAGCCATTTTTGATGGTCCAAAACGATGAGTCTTTTTAGCCTGAGTATTAGTAAAATTTGCATAATTTGTACATGTCGAGGGTTCAGTGCCAGAACACAGCTATTTTCTAGCATTTTTGACGGTTTTTTATCAGATGATAGATACTGCTATTGTCTTTCATGTGAACAACTGCATTTAGTCCAGTAACCAATTTTTATTGATCAAAAGACTGGAACCGAAATCAAGTACTGAATTTTGTGTATAAGTAACTCCAGGGCAAAACGTTTAAAACGTTATCGTGTAAAATTAGCCAAAAACAAGATACTTGGCTCTGGCACTGAACCCACGATATAGCCCCTTTAGTTACTTTTTAACCGAGCTTTTATTTGATTGCATTTTTTAGTCGGTTATCAAGCAAGGGGACAATTTACTGAACAGAATCCAGAAGCTAAGCCGAGTCATCAATCTCTAGTTGGGAAAAGTTTGTTTGCACTTAGCCATATCAATACCAGAACGTGTTCCAGAGGAATTGTTAACATATGCAAATACCTTTAGTTAACTTTTAAACCCCTTCATTTTGGTCTCATTTTTGGCGCGAGATGAGTCGTAGTTCTGAAGGATAGAACTTGTTTGGATTAGAATTTCTGTCTTGTTTGTAGTTATTTTAAAAGTAATAGTATCAAAAGCAGGGGCGGGTCAAAGAAAACCTTGTTTCAGGATTTCAGTTCTTTTTTTGTTTGCGACTTGCTTTCTTCCATTTTTGTATTTTTATAACTTTCAACTACCTAAAAGCAAGGAAATATAAAGCCAAGCCTTAAGGTACGATGGATGCTCATAATGCGTGATTGTAAAAGGAGATGCCCCATTTGCCAATCTTTGTTTTTGTTTGGGCTAAGCACGCGGCACTTGACCAGCTTATTTCATTAGGTGTTTTGTGAGTGTAATGAAAGTTTTTTTGAAACGATTTGGGAATGGCCTTTGTATCAAACTGACAATCTCCTTACTTTATTAACCAAAATGTGTGTTTTTTGTTAGTGAGCTCAGACTAAACTTAAGAGTGTGACAAAGCATATTTGAATATGAAATCGATTATCAGTTATATAATGAAAGTAGGACATTACATAAGGGCATTATAAAGAGATGCAGTGTTACAAGTTAACTCGAAGCTAATGGCCTAGGCCAAATAAGATTTGTTCTTTCACTTATTACATTTCTAGTACTCTTCTTATAATCATTCCTGTTCCTAACAAGGTCCTTTTCTGTATGTCCACAATATTGTACTCATTCTCCAGTTTTTCAAGCCATTTCCGAAAGCCATTTTGAAAGGCATGCCATAACAATCTTTTCCTTCTGTCAGAATTTCACTGAGCTCATCTATAATTTGTGTTCCTGATTTTTGTCGCTTTCCGCTACTTCTCTATCACATTTGTTTGGGTAATTATTTCATTTCCTAAATGAATTTCATTCCCACCCTCATCAAAGGCTCTCTTCATCCAAAACATCATTCAATCTCGTAATGTTTGTTTGTGATTTATTTTCTATTCCCCTTCCTGATCATTTCTAGTTCCAGATCAGATAACCATCCATTTACTCTAATAGCCCTTGCTTGATCATACACAAGTTGCTCAGTCCATTCAAACAAACCTCTATATTTCAACTCGTTGAACATTCTTTGTCTATACCATCTGACAGGTTTACCGTATTCATTAAAAGGTTTACTTGGATAGTAGCATTCCATAACGGTCCTGTTTGCTTCCTTAGTCCACTTCATTCTAGCAGTTACAGGATGACAACCAGGTACCCACTGCTGTGCCTGGGAAAACAAGTCAGGCGAGTGACCTTCACATACAGTACCAGTCTCATTCACGCCGTTATTTTCAGTGTTGTGATTTTGCACTAAACATTCATTAGAAGATTAGCGAATTTTAGGTTGCACTACCACCAGTATTTTTATTGAGACACCATCTCCAGGAGACCTGTTATTCAAAGCTAAAGGCCCTATCCTCACCATGCGACACAGCAACATACCGCCAGAAGTTAACCTAGAATTTACAAATGTGGTTGGTTTATTATTCTGATTGTTTCTTCTCATAGGGCGACTGTCAACCGAGGCTAATGACCCCATCCTGGCCAGGTTTATTGTTCTGAGTTTTCCTTCTCATAGGACTATTGCCAACCAAAATTTACAGCCTCGTCCTTGAAAGGGGAAAGGGACAGATTTTTTAAGAGCGATACGCAACAGAAAAATTGTCACTATCCTAGATTCCCGTAATGATAACTTTAGACTTGAATCATATTTTAACATTTTGAATCAAAACCATACACAAATAGTTCATATACTTATATTGAGGTTATGATACATTCGTCGACCGAAATGTGGTATTCTCACTGATGGTTTTCGTGAACAAAATTGGCGACCAGATTTGGACCTTAAATCCGTTTCTTCACACATTCCATTCCTTGTTTTACTTGAAATTGAATTTACTCCGGTGAAAAACGAGGCTGCTGACACACGGTACAAGGTACACCATTTTTCTTTAACCAAACTCGTATATTTTCCTTTACTACGTTACAGAAATAAAAAATGAATTGAAAGGAATTTGTCAGGCTCTGCCTCATCTTTTTGTGTTAATAAAACTCTTTAGTTTGTGTTTGTTGTTCTGATTTGACAATTTCAAGAGAAGGAGTGAGAGGAATGATATTTGAAGGGTGATAGCATTGTAAGTAGGCGATACAGGAAAACGAGGCCGACCACAGCAGAGTTTACTTGACTGAAAGTGCAAATAGAAAGGTGGAATATAGTCTAAGAGGGTTCACGATGTAGCTCTGAAAAAGCAAGTCAAAGAATGTAATGATGCCTTCCCTGCAAACAACTACTTCTCCAACAGAAGGCAGTGGGGTTTTTTGGGGTTTTTTTATGTACTAGCGAGTCACCACACATCAAGGCTAAAAGCCATTAGAGGATAAAGGTTAAGGTGAAAGGTGAAACTCTTTACGTTAACAAATTAGTCCCTGCCTACCAGTCGTAAAAAATGTTATGGTGCAATTCTGAAAATCGAGGCAAGGCCAAGATTAGCAGGAAAAAAATAACGCCAACTTGCGAAAAAGGTCGTTAATTTTCTGATAAACTCACGGCATGTATTACTGTGGTCTTACTGCGAAGCAAACAATTTTTATTAAATAATATATTGCTGATTGCAACGTCGTCTGTAAGATGGTTAGAACTTATAATTGTTCACAATGGTATAATATTAGAAATGGTAAAGACAGAGTATATAAAATTTCACAACAGAAAATTTATTTTTCAGAAGTTAGTGTAACACCTACTAGTCGTAAAATATTACAGTATAGTAGAAAATAAGATGTAAAAGCCGAGTGTTGTTGATTGACATGCTCGAAATTCATTGAAGTGTGCCGGAATGTTTCACTAAGTAGCTAGAGTTACGTAGTGTCAAGATCCGAACACAGAAACAATACCAAGACAAAGACAAAAGTTTAAATGTCTACCCTAAAACAAGGTACATGTGTCTTTTGACTTCACATCTGATTTAGATGCCTTGTGTCTTCTACTCAAATACAAAGTCAATTCCCATTTACAATGGATTACATTATTATAACCTTTCTTACCCAGGACTAATCTTTACCGCGAGAGTTTGGGAACTATTATGACGCCCACTATCAATTAGGTCAAGTTTACAATATTAGCAAGAAGGCTGAAATGGAAGTTGTCAGCTTAGGAATTTGTCACTTTGTGCAGAACACCAAACAAATAAGATTGAGAAGCTTTGATATCTAAGTAATTTGCAGTTTAGCAGAAAGGTGAAACTCCTTTTCTGTTGTTTTATTGTAAGGTAGTTTCTAGAATTGTATTGGAAAATCTCGCAGGGGATATTTTGAAGTGAGTTTTTTTCTGAGAAGAACCGTGCCCAGACATTGATGGAAACCCAGCCAATAGTGTAAGAATGAAATTTCTTTTCTCCTAAGATTTTAATTTTTTTTCGTGAGGATAAAGAGGTGGAAAAACAAGAACCACCAAGTGTATGAAATCGTGTAATTATTTCGTGAATTGTTACAACTTGAGTTTGTCAATTTTAGTTGTCATTAAAAGGTGATACAAGGGTACCATGTCATGTGCATTTCTTGGTGAAAACGGTTGTTACTTAAAATGCTCAATCATTGTAGGTATTTGATCCAAAGATGATCCACTGTTAATAAATTGGCAAAAGTATGATCAATCTTGATTATTTCGGCCAGGCAGCAAGGAAACACAGTCTTAATAACAGTGAATCTGGAACAGAAAGTTATTCTGGTAGTTAGAGCTGTTGTGATTTGCTTCATACCAGTACACACCAGTACATACCAGTACATACCAGTGCGTACCAGTAAAATCTGTGAAAACAGAAATTGTGTTTTACAAAGTTTGTTTATGTGGAGTTTAGTTGGAGTTTTCTTTAAGAAGTAGTACCAAACAAAGTAAAGCCACTTGGCATAGTGCAAAGAATGAGTAATTAGGTCTAAAAAATTAATTTAATTTTTATTTGATAAAAAGGAAGTACAACAGAGGAAAATATTTTGATGCAGAGATGGTACAAAGTGGTCTTCAAGCAAAGAAGAAAATTCATCAGAGCACCTTTTGTGGCAATTACGAAGAATTAGACCAAAATTGATGACTTGACGTTGACAAAAGTGTGGAGTTGAAAATAGAAAACAATCAAATTAGAAATTCACCTCTAAACTCGATCGAAAATATAAAAGTAACAAGATGGTGCATTTGTCTAAACATGGAAGCAAAATCCAATGCAGGGACGAATTATAAAGAATCAAGGATACAAACTGGTGATTATTTGGCCATAAAACTCCGAGAAAAAGACAAATTTTCAAACAGAAACTGATTCTATTCCTTCCTAGTATCAAAGGAAGATAATTCTTGAAGAAAAGTTTTAACTACAAGATTCCATTCTGCCACCATTACCTATTCCATGTACAATAGATTTAAAGCGGTTGCAAGCCCCCAACCCCCCCCCCAAATCAAACAATAGAAAGAGACAAAGTAAGGATATTGAAGATGATATTAACGATCAACACCAATCTTAAATTTTACGTTAGAATATTATGAAAGACAAGGCAACTAAGTAAAACCAAGGGAGTTAACAGAAGCCCTTTTCTCGTGTGGCTTAACTGTAGTATTTTAGAATACCTCAAAACTACTATTTTTGTGAATGCCATATAAGAAAGGATTTCGATTCATAGCGAAAGATATGTGTTTGATCTTAGTAAGAAATATTAATTATTTTTCACTCCATGGTTAAATAATTTCAAAATCCATCCCAAGATCAGCTGCAAATTTCAATTCCACATAGGGCGACAACCAACCAGCAAAATGAGAAAAAAATTAGTAAAATCATTAGTTGATAAAATAAAAATTACTACAAGGCAATTCATTAACGAAGAAAATAAATAGAGTTGGACTAAGAATAGAGTTTTTGAGAACAACAACATTGATAAAATACTCAAGAAAAACTTATGAAAGTAGCACACACGCAAGGACAAGAAAGAAATTGTCACTACCATAGACAAAGAAATGTATGAAGAAAAAAGTATGGGCTACCATGTGAAAGGCCCTGGATAAATCCTTACAGCTTTATCAATAAAATAGCACATCTATGACAAACAGATTCAAAGTCTGTAGTTTCGTTCTATAATGTCTCATTCATATCTATCAATTTCCTGTTGTCCACAACTTAGTTTTAACATTATTTGTTATATAAAAACAATTTTTTCTTTTTATTACCAGTAAACATAAGAAGCAGGGCCAACAACATACAATAATACATTAGCCATCTTCAGATCAAAACATAAGAAACTACCTTATCAATAATCGCCATATGCATGATTCCATAGATTTTCAGGAGAGTAATTTAAATGGTAATGATTAGAGACCTGATTACAGTCTAATCGTCAGCACTCAACGTTTTTACTTGCCCTCGATAGTTAAACAGGATTCTATTTCGATGGTCCACAGGGCTTTCGTTTTCATTTAAAAATTCATCAAGCCATTTAACATTTAAATCTTCCTTCTTGTGCCTTAGGATATGCAGAGTGGTTTGTCCATATAGAATGCCTTAGAGCGTAAGGATTTGGCTTACTCGCACTTCATACGCACTTGTAAACTGGCGGGTTCAACAATACCAATATCATTTCAAACTTAGTCAGTGCCATCATAGCCTTTCACGAAGAACTATATCGGTTTTAATCTCTTGTATAATCCTTTGTACACTTACTGCGGTAGTGAGCAAAGATTAATTGTTTCTTTGGGTGGTTATCAGGGATATTAACAAATTTAATCAGGAGGCCTACGATTGACAATCTTCTTTAATCTCTTTACTGTGCTTACTCATCCCCCACGTTGCTAGGTTAGATACTGAGCGGTCATTTACACCTAAGCTTTCTACCTGTTCATAGTAAACATCATTGCTAAGCATAATCTCATAATCACCTAACATTGATAATATAGGGCTAACTGATACTGTCGCTTTATGTACCTTTGCTAAGCCGCACAATGATACTGGTTGACTTAATATATGGTACAGACTCATGTCTTTCTCCATTAATTAACACTTTTATGATCTCAACAATACGAACCTCTTTTTCAAATATTGTATGTTTATTTTTTCTTCCACATTTCGCATACATAAAAACTGAGGTAGGCTAAAAGTAGCGCCAAACGTTTGGTAGAATAGTTTTTTTTTCATAATGTACATTTCAATATCCGTTTCAAAGGTGTTACAAGGAAGCCATTTTTGGGAAAAGAGCGCACGGTTTTCATTTTTGGTATCAACTCGTTAATCGAATTTAAAGTTTGACAATAATGTCCGTAGTTGTTTTGTTACTGATATTGGTGTTCTTGCAATAACTTTCAACAACATCGAGTTAAGCTGAATTATCTTTCTGGTTGAAATGATAAAAATTGCATTTTTACGACCTACTTTCCCTACATTCTATAATGTTCCTAGAAGATGGGAACTTTAAAATATGAAAATGACTGTATGTACTCCTTTTTGTGGTGGATTCCATTCTGCTTATATCTGCTGTCATTTCTGCAATGTCGTATGTGGAGCACAATCCACGGTGGACATTTTAAATAAGGATTGTTTCTGGTCAACATTCTCAACAGATATTGATGAACACTTACAATGTATCGAAAAAAGCATTCAAGAAGCTAGCCGAAAAGCAATCCCCACATTTAATAGGAGAACTGACCTCTCCTACTGGTTAAATTTGGAGCTTGGATCTGCTGAGCAAACGGAGGATCTCAAAATCTAATCCAGTACAGTACAGACTAGCTGATTAAGAGTTTTGAAAGATATGTAAAGACAGCAAGTAGGAGAGGTTTGAAGAAAAGGATAAGAAAGTTGAAAGCCTCAGATGTAATGCTGAGCATTTGTTCAACGGATCAACGAGATCACGATCTCTATCTTCTACCAAATGCACCAAAGCTGCAAATGGCCATGATTTACAAGAATATCAAGATATTGCAACGCGATGCGAAGAATAAATATAATTTCCTTTCTCTGACAATCAAAACCAGAGGACTTTGCAACGACGACTGTAGAAACTGGTCTTTCTATTCTAAGAATAGATGTTTACAGGCCCTAGATAAACCTAAAATAGGAAAAGAAGCTAGACCAGATGAGGTATACAAAGAAATTATCAAGATCTTAGAAGAAGAAGGCAGTGATTTGGTTTGGATTATTAGTTGGGAAATATACAAGAAGAAAAATCTCCCCAATGACATATTAAAATCCATATTCATAATTCTACAAAAGTGATCTCGCACTTTGAGCTCAGTCACTGCACCATCTGTCTCATATCACAGCTGCCGAAAATCTTGTTGAAAATACTTCTGCAGAGAACCAGGCGACCTGAAATCCCACAGAATCACTTTAGAATTATGAAAGAGCGAGGTACAAGGAACTGAATTTTTTTCTTGAGAATCCTAATCGAGGGAGCCATACAACTTCAACAGGAACTCTTCCTCGCTAGTGTAGACAACCAGGAAGCCCTTGATAAAATTCTGCAAACAGAGCTATTAAAATTGCTTTACAAAATAATGTTGATGATAAGGATGTGCGTAAGACTTCGAGAAAAACTATCCAACTGGTTCTCCATTACGAGAGGTGTACGCTATGTGTGATGTCAACAGACCTCTTTGATCTCTATTCAAAAGAACTTGTCTGTGAGCTTGGTGATCATCAAGAAGAAAACGTTGTCAAAGAATTCAAGATAAACAGTCCAAGACATTCAGATGACACTGTTCTGCTTGCTTCGTGAGCTGACGGACCTTTAAAGCCTTTTGTTGCAGTTGTAACAATTAATGAGTGCTTTAGTGGCAGCATCAACAGTAAGAATACCAGAATGATGGTTACTTTGAAGTCAAAGCTTCTCCCACTTGTCAATTAGAACATGGTAACATCAACATTGAAGAGGTGAATTCCTTAAACTATCTTGGATCATTTTGTTATCGCAGAGAACGATTGGAATTGCCGAAGGTTCTTTCACGAGACTTCCATCAATCCTTAGAGATTAAAAACCTGCCTTCAGAATAGATGTCCGTGTACTGAAACTATATGTTTGTTCAACCATTCTGTACGGCTGTGAATATTGGACATTTACAGTCGATACTTGCCGTATTCTTGAGGCTGGTGACCTATAATTTAGCAAAAGAATGCTTCGGATCTCGTATGTTGATAGAATGCACAATGAAGAGGCTCTTAAACAAATTGAAATAAAGCGCAAAGTTCTGTGCAAGACCCGGCTACTAGGTTAGAAAGGGAACACGTAAAGGTCTGACTCTCAGCAGAAAAGTCTCGGCAAACCGTGTTCAGGGACGTCAGGAAGGACCTTCCTAGAACACCATGAAGAACCTAAGAAATCTTAGGATCATTGCTGGGAGTCTGCAGCTTTTCAAATACTCGATGCCGAGGTTCTTGATTTTATAATTTCTTACAAAATTCTGATAACAACCACTGAGTTTTATCCTTGAGCAGTCAGGCAACAAGATAGAGTTGTATGACCTAGTATTATAGCAAGAAGGACCTAAAGCATAAAATGACACAGCATTATTTTATCGTGAATTGATTTGTCATTTTGAGATTTTTAGACCTAAATACAAAGAACAAATTTTACCACTAATTATCACATACACGATTCCACAAATTATCGTGAAAGTACTGTAGATTGTGATCAGTGGAGACTTGATTACGACCTAATTGTCAGTGTTCTACATTTATGCGTCTTTTACTACAATCCAGTTGTCAGTTAAGAGCCTCTATTTACTAGTTAAATCATCATTCACGAATACTACCCCCAGTAGCCATTAATTTCTGTTAAAAATGCCATTGTCTCCGTTTTTATTTCTTTGAATCAATTAGTGGACGTTACGTTTTTGTATTCCGGGTAGTGTCTATCAAAAGCATATCTCTTTAACAAACTAATGGTGTTGAAACCAATAAAATTTCTGCAATACATACGAACAACAGAAGTTTTATCTTAAGATGGGGGTAATTAATATTCTCTTGCCTTCATCTACACAATAGTGTCTCCAGATTTAAGAGGAAATTTTCTTTGGGGGTTTTAAATATTTCTGTCGGGCAGGCTGACAAAAAAGTATTTTCCTTTTTGCAGGAATAGTCAAACACTGAAAGCAAGATAATCACTGAAAGGACTGGAAAAGAAGTCTTTCATAATTTTAAGAATTATACGTGACGTCATTTTTTGCGCTTGTTCGAAAAATATATTTTTAATATATTTCATTTCACAGGGAATGCAATGTCCCTATTCTACATAGGATGCGAACTTGTTAACAAATACTTCCTTTTCACGTGATTCAAAATCTATTAATACTTCGTCCTCCAAAGTGGATCAAGATTCAATTTTTCTTAAACCTAAAGATTATGGTGACGCACCACACAGTTGTTCTGCGGGCTAATTGGATAATAGTACAAAATCTTCCCGACATCAATAAACGTTGCGATAAGAACCTACCTTGCAACTAAATGGGCTTGCAGGTGCCCAGCACAGTAGGGGATACAGCATTATATTCAATATAACGTAAAATATGTGTAAATAATAAAAACAAAAAACGACATCATAAGATCCAATTTGTTTTTTTTTTAAGTTTATACGAAATAGCCTTTTGAAATGCTTAATTACAGGTAAACATTAATATCAGTGAAGAAATAAACTTAAAACTGGATTGAAAGATTGGTGAGTAAAAACTTACCATTTTAATTTGTAACTTCCTGCTTACGAATTTGCTGCAATTCATAAATCAAAAATTAAAGCCTTCAAAGGAAGTTACTTGTTTCAAACCTTAAACCAAGAATCTGGTAACCTATCAAACAACTCCTTAAAAACTTGTCTTATATTTGGCTGTCCATAGACTTGCCCTTGTAAGTGGGAGGCGATGCGCTGTGATATGTTAACAATATCACAAATAGCACAAGAGACCAGCTTATTAAATGACGAATACTGGGATTTAAGACTCAATTAAATTTTTAATTGGATGCTTGGTACTATGCCCTGAACCTTCGGTTATAATATATAATATATAAGAAAGAATAACGTCGATTCACTCTGTACTCTGTAGATATATACAAGCAGTATATATTCAAGAAAATATATGACTTTACTAATAAAGTCTAATAATAATAATAGTCATGTGAATACTCAATTCTAGTATTTATGTCATTAAAAATTATATAATTTTGCTTTGGAATAATTCAACTTACAGAAAATATAGACCTTTTTTCTTTCAACGTCTTCAAGGGTATCTTTAAGTCCTAATTTAGCTAGGTATTTCTTTTTCTTAACTTCACTTTTTGAATTGCTTAAATTAAACATTTCGGTTAATTTTTGTGCAGTCCAGTACCACCAAAGTGTCAGTGTAAAAATTGCGGGCGATTATAAATGTAAATAGAAGGTATTTCAAACTAATGATTCTCTTCCTTGATATGATTAAAATACCTTTGGGACAAGGAAGTAAAATCAACGTTCTCAACTGCTGTCTTTATCAATATACATTAAATTACTTTATGTAAGATCCAAGTGCTATCAACCTTTTATTGTTATTCTAATCATCCAGCTCTTTATTTGCTTGAGAAAGACCAAGCAGATGCAAGTGTGTATTCTTTATTTAGGTGCTAAAGAGGTAGAACGATACTCAGCTTGATGTTCCTTACGATGTTACATTTTTCTACTTTGAAATAGACAAAAGGCATTTGTTTTCCCTGGCATTTTTAGTTCCCAAGTATACTTAAATAGTTCAGTTTTTCAAGAAAAGCAATAGATGGGGAGCTGATTTGAAGAGACAGCTACCTTATTATTAATTCTGTAAATACTACAGTTATATAGCTTAAGTACAAAATTTAAAAATCGCCCCATTAGTGCTACTTAAGCCATTCAAAGAACAATTATCTGGCAGGTAATAACGAGAATGTTTTGAATTCAGAATGATGATTGGTGATAACTTACTTTATCTTTTGACAATATCTTTATCGTAACCTGAATTCATCTGGATGCTACTTGAGTGCTACTTGAGACATTCAAAGAACAATTATCTAGCAGGTATTAACGAGAATATTTTGAATTCAGAATGATGATTGGTGATAACTTACTTCTTCTTTTGACAATATCTTTATCGCAACCTGAATGCGTCTGGATGCTACTTGAGTGCTACTTGAGACATTCAAAGAACAATTATCTAGCAGGTAATAACGAGAATGTTTTGAATTCAGAATAATGATTGGTGATCACTTACTTCTTCTTGTGACTATATCTGTATNAGAACAATTATCTAGCAGGTATTAACGAGAATATTTTGAATTCAGAATGATGATTGGTGATAACTTACTTCTTCTTTTGACAATATCTTTATCGCAACCTGAATGCGTCTGGATGCTACTTGAGTGCTACTTGAGACATTCAAAGAACAATTATCTAGCAGGTAATAACGAGAATGTTTTGAATTCAGAATAATGATTGGTGATAACTTACTTCTTCTTTTGACATTATCTGTATAGTAACCTGAATTCATCTGGATGCTACTTGAGTGCTACTTGAGACATTCAAAGAACAATTATCTAGCAGGTATTAACGAGAATGTTTTGAATTCAGAATGATGATTGGTGATAACTTACTTCTTCTTTTGACAATATCTTTATCGCAACCTGAATGCGTCTGGATGCTACTTGAGTGCTACTTGAGACATTCAAAGAACAATTATCTAGCAGGTATTAACGAGAATGTTTTGCATTCAGAATGATGATTGGTGATAACTTACTTTATCTTTTGACAATATCTTTATCGTAACCTGAATGCCTCTGGATTGAAAGCCTGACACTGGGTGACACTGGTTATGACAGTGGTTCAAAAACTGGATGATGTAATAGCTTAAGGTGTAAGCAAAAAGTTACAGGATGTTGCTCGGTTTGTGCTTAAAATTATAAGATTATTTTATTATTATTTACATTTAAAGAATTAGTACAGGAAAGTGGGTCTATAAATTGCCTCTTTAGTTGATGATGATAAACAGAATGCCACTGAAAGTAAATTTTTAGAAATGCTTGATTAAATTGGTAATTTATGGCAAGTAAAACCCCTTCTTTTTTAACGTTAACATGCAGTGCTTTGAACTTTGTGTTAGGAAATTTATCTTTGGATTAAATAAACACAATTTCCAAACTTAATCTCAAAGTTGATGATGTTCACTGAATATATTCCATGATTACGATTTCAGCATTAGCCAAAACATCTCAGAGAAAAGCCACTGTGACGCAATATACAGCCTCTCATTTTTTCTTTGAAAAACATACAAGGTATAAAGCCACCAAGTGAATGTAGTTGTGATGGGAAGAAAGAAAGAAACCTGTTCAACTAAGATGACCTCAGACGTAAGATAATCTGAGCGTAATATAAAGAGGCAACCTTTCGAGAAGCAAGGAAGGTTTGAAGAAATGACAGAACAAGCATCCTCAGTGATGGGCATACCTTAAGAGGAGTCTCATCCTCATCAGGGTTAATATCAGATAGCTAATGAATACTGAAAGGAGATAAGGACTTAGATTTCTAATAAACGACAACAGTTACGTTTTTGCCGCATTGAAAGAAATTACCCACTTCCTTAATTATTCTCTGAAAGCCTGAAGGTTTGGTTCAAAATCTTTCCCACATTTGACATGCTTCTGCTGAGTTACCTTATGATCAGTGACAGAGTAAAAGGTACTGCTATCACATTAAATGTTACTAAAGTGAACAAAGCTTCTCAAATAATCATTTATGTTAACAAGGAAGAGAGGTGGACCAAGAATAGAACTTTGGAAAAGACCAGCATTAATAGAATACTCGTAAGCTGTAATTTCATCTCATTGGACACACATTATACAACCTGAGAGACAGAGATCGTTGGTGCCAACAACTACATGATGCTGACCCCTGACGACAGGAAAAACAGGAAATGGAAGAAGAAGATACAATCTGAGAGAAAGGGACAAATGATCCCATAGACTTTTTCAGCATTACCATAATAAGAAAGCATTCGAAAGCAAGCCAGCTTGCCACACATTGTCAGATGCCTTGAGATATCCAAAGCTATAGTACGTCCTTTACAGACTTATTTCATAGACATATAGTGGTCCTCACTGAACATTCCAAAAGAGACCTAGGTTCTGCAGGAACTCCAAAAATATATTGTTGATTAATCCTTCGAAAACCCTTTTAAATGACAAAACGAATAATACCAGCTCAATGTTTGTCCTGATCAGATGAATCATCAGCAACAGATAAAGTATCCTTTTCTTGACATTGGACTTGAAAATCCACTCCTTTTCACGAGTATTTCACTTCAACTTTCAAGTGGTGTCTTCTACAATTTATATGCCTTTAGCTGGATATGTTTCTTAGGACACATATTCTAAAAAGGACCCACTTTTCTTAAACCTTCGACTATGGGCAAAAACCCACCTCTTTTTGAAAATCCTAGTTTTGGGATTGACATAAATTTATACCCCTTTCTACGTGAATTGTGGAACGAGGATGAATATCACTTTCTATATAGAAGTGCATCTGCCGGAATTTTTGCATAGCATCTAGCATTTAGATTTACCAATTATAAATTTAAAATCCAAATTAGATGTTGAATTTTCAGATATTCCGAAATTTGCAAAGTGTAAGATTTATTTAGGGGTTCGGGAGAAAAATGTGCCTCTTTGATTAAATGAATCTTTAAAATCACTAGTCCTTAGGAGTAGTATTTGGTAACAATTGCTACAACTTAGGCTGAAACTAGGTCATTGATAGCACCCCTGGTGAACAGTAGGACCATTAATGCCTTTCATACATATCTATTCATGAAATACTTGATTAGAGGGGACAGAACAAGTAAAAATAGACAGAAAGCGGGGAATACATCACTGACAGCAAGACATGCGGGCAGTTCCCACAGCCTCCTTTCCCCTTTGGATAGCACTTCTTTTTGGTTGGTCGAGAATTAGTGCCCCAGCATGTCAAGATCACATATCATGGGGGCAGGGATCCCGGAATCCACAACCGACCAAGGAGGAACAAGAGTCTTATATTTGGTCTTAGACAAAATGCCGAGAAGCAAGAATTAAAGCTGGAAGTAAATTGCCTTTTTGGTTATTTCACAAATCATTACTTTTTGCCATATCCTGACGTCTTTCTCTATTTAATTTTTTAAGGTTTTCCAGTAATTGAACTGAATTTATTTGCTTTAGGCTCTTGATATGTTTTGCAAGATACAATGAGTATATTAGATTCTGCAATTATAGATTTTTCTTTACGAGGGGGTAAGGAAACGAACTTATTCCGATTGATATTTAGAAGGTTAGGCTTAGAAAATAATGGAAAAAACGCCATTTCAGGATTATCAGTACAGTTAAGAACAGATTTTATTTAGATCTAATAAAAACTTTAAATACTGTCAAACAAAGGCTAATACGTAACAATTGAGTAATTGAATAATTATAAGAATCAATATAATTTAACTGGACTTAAGGTTACCTTGAGATAAAGCTTAACTCAAGATAAAAGTAAAAATAGAAGCTGCAAGTAGAACATTATATTTAGAAATAGTTCAGTAACATGCCATTTAGTATTCCCTTCATACCATTCTACACACAGACACACACTACATATATATATAATACATATTGCATCTTTGTGTTTTTATTTATATACGTAACAATCAAACAACATATTACATTTATTTAGCAACTCAGAGTTCCATTTTTATTAAAACAATCATTAAGCTGATGAATTTTTTTAGCAACATTGGAGCTCTGAACTCATAACCACTCTTTTTTTATGAAATAGAGAGAAGAACAATATATATTATATATTATATATTATATATTATATATTATATATTATATATTATATATTATATATTATATATTATATATTATATATTATATATATATAAATACATATATATATGTATATATATATAGTATTAGAGTGAAACACTCAGAAAACTTTAGGCAAAGATGGAACTGGCTGATAAAATAACAAAAATGGGACAATCTATACATTAACAATCCACACCACAACACAAAGGACAACACAACAAAAAACATAAGAATGAACTATCCGCAGAGAGAAAGAAAAATAATGATGTATGAAGGACAGAAATATGGTGAAGCGTGATGAAAAATATAAAATGGTAGATGACGAAGAATAATGATTAAGATGATGATAATGACTAAAAATAAAGTAGATATCATGGATCATCAGTCGATTATCATGTCAACCATTCCGTGCATATAAAATCGAAATGGACATACAGTGATGGCTGCCCAGCAGCACTGATCAGGTACCACTTCCATGAAAAGAGTGGAGATCGAAGTGAATAATAGAAGAAATCAAAGGAAAAATATATATATATATATGAACACAAATATGGAATGTACAAGTGCAAGTTCCAGACAGACGTAGACCAGTGTTTCAACTAATTTCAGATCTCTTCAGGGCGCCTATCATGAAGGACAAAAATCTCCAAAGAGTCGTCCTGTAAGTCACAAGTACATTGTTATCTGGGAAAAAACCCCATCCATTTTAATGAATAAAATGTCCAATAAAAAAAAATTATTAAAAGGGCAGCTTAACAATTATAAAAGTAACTCTTTGACTCTCCCTGTATGTGTGTGTTGTCATAGTTTATGTCACAGGACAGGTGGAGTTGGTGTGATAGCTACACGAATCCTTCATCTTTCCCGGCCTCTTCAAATTCGATCTCTGTTGATCTGTATTCAGTCATGGAACTGAGTGGTTAATCTTGTATTGATTGTCTTCAACACAGTATTAAGTAGATGTACTGACTGCGAAGCAAAAAAATCCCAGGAAATATGTATCACCTATATGTTTTTAGCTTTTATACCAATATTTAAAAACTTAAAAATTTAACCCTGATAGTTTCTTTATCCTAAAAAATGTCAATATTTGGCAAGTTTTAAAAATTATCTTTTTTCGGCAGTAATTAGATGCTCCTTTTTTAAAATGAATTTTAGCGAATTTGAAATGGCTCTCCCGTCATTTTTTGTACTCATTAGGTGTTGCAGGAAAATAGTATAGCCAAGACTAGAAGTCTAGCCTCAAAAGATGGTCTTTTCACCAAAAATATTGTCAAGGGCATAATTATTAGTTAGTTACAAACTTATTTAATTACATGCTTGAACGAATTTGGTAACCGAAAAGATCATCCGATGTTTTTTACATTTTAATGGGTGCTAATTATTCCACGAAACGAAGAAAGGAGCCATGTTCTGTCGGACAAAATACAGTATTCCACAGGCTAACGTTATTTACCAACGCAGGATGTGGAGGAAAATACGTTGGCAAAATAGATCGTAATTTAATCACATGCTTAACTGAACATGGTAACCGAAAAGATCTTCCTATGTCTTAACATTTTACAGGATGTCAATCATTTCACACCGTAGGTTGATTTGAAGAGGAGCCGTGGCTTAATGCTTATATATATATATGCGTACGATTAACAAAAAAGCTAAATATCTAAAACATTGTCATTGAGATACAAACGGAAGTCCTCATCAACGGTTTTGATATCACCTCGAATACTTATCATTTGACAAATCAATACGTGTTGATGGAATTGAATTTCAACCCAACGACAAAATGGATTGTCCCTTAGACCAATTCTGTGCATGAAG
Organism: Morbakka virulenta; assembly: GCA_003991215.1. Classification (NCBI taxonomy): domain Eukaryota; kingdom Metazoa; phylum Cnidaria; class Cubozoa; order Carybdeida; family Carukiidae; genus Morbakka; species Morbakka virulenta. The sequence goes on from RDPX01000019.1 coordinate 2,538,736, forward strand.
ACGGCGTATGGTCCATATCCAGATCGTAATCGATTTAAGGGAACCCATTGTTCACGCTTCAGGTCATGTCCTGGTGGTTTCACCATGTGCTCAGTAATATATTTGGAAAGCTGGTTGNATATAGATATATACATATATATATATATATATATATATATATATATATGCATACGATTAACAAAAAAGCTAAATATCTAAAACATTGTCATTGAGATACAAACGGAAGTCCTCATCAACGGTTTTGATATCACCTCGAATACTTATCATTTGACAAATCAATACGTGTTGATGGAATTGAATTTCAACACGACGACAAAATGGATTGTCCCTTAGACCAATTCTGTGCATGAAGACGGCGTATGGTCCATATCCAGATCGTAATCGATTTAAGGGAACCCATTGTTCACGCTTCAGGTCATGTCCTGGTGGTTTCACCATGTGCTCAGTAATATATTTGGAAAGCTGGTTGTCTGTATTACTCCATCGCTGTTTCCACACATCAGTAGCCCAAGATTTGACAGATGCTGTATCGTTTATGGTGGAACACAAAAGGTGCATGGATTCGAAAGTGGAACTCTGCTCTTCAGCCTATTGTTTGTAAGTGGATATGCAACCAATTGTTCAAGAACTTGTCCTTGATGGTTAGTTCAGTTGCACAGTAACCAAGGGGTTCGGGGTTCAATTCCCTGAGCGGCCGAGGAAAATTTGGAACTTCACTAAGGAAAAAGCCATTGGTTGGCGTCAGGAAGGGCATCCGGCTAAGAAATTTCTCACTGCTAAAACAAAGTCCCTCTGAAGGGCACCGTCTTAGCCTCAATTGCTGGGGATAAATCGCGTTAAAAACAAACAAGCAACCCACAAAAAACAGTACATTGGTTTGTATAATTAACCTTATATAGCAGGGTCGTATTTATTTACGGATTTGAGGCAAATGAATAACACTTGAATAACACTGTTATTGTTTTTCCTTATATAAAACGATGTATAAAAGGATATTGCAAAGGGTTTGTATTAATAAGCCTGTAGCATTAACTATATTTCCTGACAACTTTTTCCCTTCAACCCTAAATGGGATGTTTCATTTTTGAAATTTCTCTGTGATATCAACGTAGTCTAAAAGGCAATTTTTTGAAAAGATAAGAATAAACATATCCTGTAGTTAGTATATCAAAGATCAGGCAATCTATTTTGCTTCAAAGACTGTGGCACAAGGGTAAGCCACTTTGGAAGTCTTCAACAGAATGAAGAACCATTTAACTGAGTATTACTTAGAACCACATAATGTACCGGCAATGGAAAAAAGCAAAAAATGAAGCACCAGCATCTGATTAATTTTATTGATATATTATTAAATTTCTCGCCCTAAGGAACGCTTGATGTCATTTTAGCAGAGAGGATTAGTTATCTTATTTGATACTTTCTTTATTTATAAATATTAATACATTTAATTCATTGTTTTCTTGCCTTGCCCAATCCTCTCTCGTAATATATACACCAACTCGGTGATATGCCACTTATATCGGAGGAATAGGTTGGGCGCTGTACCTCCAGGTGAATGACAGGAGATCGAACTGCGAACCCCATGCATGGTAATTTGTAGATTTATCACTCATAACCGCTCTTATGTAATATTAAACTTCAAGGTAGGAACATATATAATGTCTTGGATGAGTAGCTGGGCACTAGATAATCATACTGAGAAAAAGGTTCTTCCTATTTGTGGAATCCTAGACAATAAAACATTTAGAGCATAGATATAATAAATATGAAATTAACCTCTTATTATTCAATACAGAGGAAAATGTGCTGAGAACAGCTCATCTCTCTCTATCGATCCACTGCACCATGTCTAATTATTATGACACTGAGAAAATTAAAGACCATCATGCCTTCACTAAAACCACCAATGGAGAATATGTTGGGAAGCAGAATGGTTTAAAAAATCACATGTCCACGCTGCAAGGCGTGCTTTGTCGGCCAAACTAGCCGCCATTTTCATACCCGCATCAAAGAACATAGCACCATAACAGGTCTACTCAAGAAATACCTAACCATTTGCACTACTGCATTATCTTATAATGACATAGAAATCCTAAAATCGATGTCTAGAGGGAAAGCATATATTCTTACGCTGGAAGCACTCTGGATCTCAGATCTGAAGCCAGAGATAAACACCAAGGAAGATTATCAGAGCAGAAAGCTGACAATTAAGACCTAGTTCTTGTTAGCTACTGCTGACCACTGAACATTCTTGATTATTAATCTATGTACTGTTTTTCTCTTGTTGTAGTCACATAAGTGAATAGCTGTATGCTCTATATATTTGAGATTTGTCTGAATATGTGTGAAAAACACAAATATTTACATCGTTGGTCTCTCTATTCCACATAAATACACTTGCTAAAATTTTTTCCAGGCTTTTGACCTTCTTTCAAATTAGATAGAATTTGTATGAGAACTAAGAGCTCCGTTTTAATAATGCTGCCAATTGTAATTTTTCTTTACATATCATTTACAACTTAAGCCAAAGAAGAGAATAAACAATGATTTTAATAACATCTTCAGGCAAAGCCATCTAAAACACTTACTTTTCTCATATTTAATTGACCTCTTCTTCTCCTCAGCTAATTAAATAGTTATTAAGCAGTGATTTTGTGTTTCAATGGTAATTTCAGTTATGATTCCCACGGCTAGCTAGGGTTAGATTATAGGGTTTTTATAAGGGAAAGGTATGCTTGTAAGGATAATACTAATTTGTTTCTCAAAATACGAGGACACAAACGTTGATTCAATTTTTTGAATTAAGAGCCGTTTTTCACTAAAATGTTATCATGTTTTAAATATTATTCACTTAACGGAAAGAAACAGCTTTTTACTTTATCCTAATTTTTAGATAAACTAGCTTTTAGCAAGCTGTGATGGTTTTAAAGTTCTTTCAAAGATAAATGTCAATGAATAATTTGTNTTTCTTGCCTTGCCCAATCCTCTCTCGTAATATATACACCAACTCGGTGATATGCCACTTATATCGGAGGAATAGGTTGGGCGCTGTACCTCCAGGTGAATGACAGGAGATCGAACTGCGAACCCCATGCATGGTAATTTGTAGATTTATCACTCATAACCGCTCTTATGTAATATTAAACTTCAAGGTAGGAACATATATAATGTCTTGGATGAGTAGCTGGGCACTAGATAATCATACTGAGAAAAAGGTTCTTCCTATTTGTGGAATCCTAGACAATAAAACATTTAGAGCATAGATATAATAAATATGAAATTAACCTCTTATTATTCAATACAGAGGAAAATGTGCTGAGAACAGCTCATCTCTCTCTATCGATCCACTGCACCATGTCTAATTATTATGACACTGAGAAAATTAAAGACCATCATGCCTTCACTAAAACCACCAATGGAGAATATGTTGGGAAGCAGAATGGTTTAAAAAATCACATGTCCACGCTGCAAGGCGTGCTTTGTCGGCCAAACTAGCCGCCATTTTCATACCCGCATCAAAGAACATAGCACCATAACAGGTCTACTCAAGAAATACCTAACCATTTGCACTACTGCATTATCTTATAATGACATAGAAATCCTAAAATCGATGTCTAGAGGGAAAGCATATATTCTTACGCTGGAAGCACTCTGGATCTCAGATCTGAAGCCAGAGATAAACACCAAGGAAGATTATCAGAGCAGAAAGCTGACAATTAAGACCTAGTTCTTGTTAGCTACTGCTGACCACTGAACATTCTTGATTATTAATCTATGTACTGTTTTTCTCTTGTTGTAGTCACATAAGTGAATAGCTGTATGCTCTATATATTTGAGATTTGTCTGAATATGTGTGAAAAACACAAATATTTACATCGTTGGTCTCTCTATTCCACATAAATACACTTGCTAAAATTTTTTCCAGGCTTTTGACCTTCTTTCAAATTAGATAGAATTTGTATGAGAACTAAGAGCTCCGTTTTAATAATGCTGCCAATTGTAATTTTTCTTTACATATCATTTACAACTTAAGCCAAAGAAGAGAATAAACAATGATTTTAATAACATCTTCAGGCAAAGCCATCTAAAACACTTACTTTTCTCATATTTAATTGACCTCTTCTTCTCCTCAGCTAATTAAATAGTTATTAAGCAGTGATTTTGTGTTTCAATGGTAATTTCAGTTATGATTCCCACGGCTAGCTAGGGTTAGATTATAGGGTTTTTATAAGGGAAAGGTATGCTTGTAAGGATAATACTAATTTGTTTCTCAAAATACGAGGACACAAACGTTGATTCAATTTTTTGAATTAAGAGCCGTTTTTCACTAAAATGTTATCATGTTTTAAATATTATTCACTTAACGGAAAGAAACAGCTTTTTACTTTATCCTAATTTTTAGATAAACTAGCTTTTAGCAAGCTGTGATGGTTTTAAAGTTCTTTCAAAGATAAATGTCAATGAATAATTTGTCATCGTATGAGACAATTCTATGAAACTGTTCCCACGTTAAAATTAATTCTCTGCCCTTGTTGTAATTGTGTTATATGTCAACATATGGTAGAAGGATATGCAATATACTCTAATTTTATTAAAGGAAAATAACATACTGTACATTTTTAATAAAATAAATAAATGGAAATAGTTAGTGAAATGGCATGCACAGTTCTGCTGTTGATAATTGTACCTTGTAAAGTCTGACCGTTATTAATATTACTTCAGGTAAATTAGAATAAATTGGATAAGTATTCACGTTTGAATAAATTCGTTTTTGAAAATGTCTTTGCTTGCTTTTGTTTCTAAGGTTTTGTATAAATTCAATATCCTGAAGGTAAAATAAAGTTGCTTTCTATTTTCAATTGAAAATGTATTCTTGAATTTTAATAATTCTTTGAGTCAGAAATAAAAACACCTGGTCTCAATTCAATATGCCCCACCCATTCCGGAACACAGCAAGTAGCAAATTGAAATAAGGCCAAGAAAGGAATGCAACCAGTTTAGAGACATAATAATTACAAAATTTCCTAGGAGTCATTTTTTATATGCAAAGCTGTTTTGCATCTTTAGAACTTCAGCCACAGTACACACACCATTTATAAAACAAAATCACAAATCACACATCATTTAAAAACGAGAAATAGCCATATGGAATTGCTCATGTGAGTGGGGAAAAAACAGTCATATAGAATTGCACATGTGAGTGGGAATGTGTACTTTTTTAAAAATAACGTTGCTCTCCTTGAATATTTTGGATTCATTCCAGTCTTCTTCTTCTTCTTCTAGCTTTCCCGTCAGGGGTCGCTGTGACTGACATTAGCTTCTTCCATCTCGACCTGTCCTGGGCGTCAGTCGGCGAGACGCCTACTCGCTTCATGTCGTCTTCGACACTATCACTCCATCTTCTCTTTGGACGTCCCCGTCTCCTTTTCCCCGGTATGGCCATCTCCATTACTCTCTTCCCGACGTAATCCTCGTCCCTTCTTCGAACGTTTCCAAACCATCTCAGCCTTCCTTGCTGGCATTTGGCAATTACGCTTCCTACCCCTAACGCTGCTCTGACTCTCTCCGTCCTCAAATGGTCTTTTCTAGTCCACCCGCATCTTCAGAGAGGGTGCTTCCTAGGAACTTGAACTGATGAGCTCTAGGGAGTGGGGATCCATCCATCCTGATTATACCAGTTTCTTCCCCATTCAGGCTCATGTATTCAGTTTTCCTCCTGGATATCTTCATCCCTCTGCTTTCCAGGGTCATCTCTACAGCTCTGCAGGTCTTGCTCTAGTCTTTCCCTATCCTCGGAACATTTAACCATATCGCCCGCAAACATCATTTGCCAGGGCGCTTGTGTTCTAACTCCCTCTGTTAAGCAATCCATGATTATTGCGAATAGGAAGGGGCTAAGTGCTGAACCTTGGTGTAGGCCCACTCTTACTTCGAAGGGGGTGGATCGACCAACTGCGCACTGTATCTCAGTTGTGCAGTTCTGGTACATGTCCTTGACTATTCTGATATATCCTTCTGGTACCTGTTTCTTTCTCATGCAGTAGAATACTTCCTCCCTCGGTACCCTATCATACGCCTTTTCTAGATCTATAAAAACAACGTGGAGTTCTTTCCGTCCCTCTCTGTATTTCTCCTGCAGTTGTCTCAGCACGAAAATTGCATCAGTTGTTGATCTGCCCTTTACAAAGCCAAACTGCTCATTGCTAATGTGTACCAAGTTCCTGAGTCTGGTCTCTATGATCCTTTCAAAAAGCTTCATTGAGTGGCTCATTAACTTGATACCCCTATAGTT
>RDPX01000019.1:2548741-2569447 GCA_003991215.1 Morbakka virulenta
AAAAAAAAAAAAAAAAAAATACAATTAGATATGGCTGACGGCAATGGAGAAAGACGACTACCAAAATGGAGTTTTTGTAATGACGTCGATATTTAGATAGGAGAAGAACTTACAAAACAATTTAAAGAAATAATTGCAGGTAGAACGTGCGATGTATTTAAGTGGATACATTATTATTTTATTTTCATAGCTTTTGCTCGCGCTGTTGTTATTGCTATTTACTTTTACTAGGCGTGTCATAACAAATGACCATTATTATAACCATTATTACATCATTATTATTATTAATATTGTTATTTGATAATATTTCAACAGGTGCGTTATATCAGTTTACATAACTGTTTTTCATAAAAATCATGTGTTTAAAAAATAAATAAATAAGTATAATAAAATTAAAATAATGAATAAAGGCAATTTATTTACTAATATATACAAGTTTTAAAAAAAATTGGCTAAAAGTTATGCGAATCAAAATTCGTCAGGATGTGTCAAGGAAAATTATGAACATCTGAAAAGGTGTGACATTTGAAACAAAGCAATTGGGTGTAAATTTTCGTAGGGACATTTACGAATTCAGAAATAGGTCCAACTTTTTACAAAAAGAACCATAGTTAGATTCTGTTCTGATATCTAAGCTCAGTAGCCTGATCAACACAATCACACGATTGTAATAGATTCAGAAAAGAGAGCACCAAATTATAATGAATATGAGATTAAATCAAAAACGTTGGTAACAGAAGAAGTTGTAAAGAGACAAGTAATATAAAAAGGGGGTTCTGGGGATTTTTCCAAAAACCCACCCACAACACAGTCAAAACTATAAAAATGCCCAACATGGCTAAAACAAGATTATATAAGGAGTCAAATATTGTCAACATTCAATCTGATGTTTTCAACACATTTTTTCTTTAGCCATCGATCAACCACAAATCAATCCTCTAAATTTCGTTTATCATGCCCTATCATGCCCTATCATGCCCTATCATACCCTATCATTCCCTATCATTCCCTATCATACCATATTATGCCCTATCATGCCCTATCATGCCCTATCATGCCCTATCATGCCCTATCATGCCCTCTCGTGTCCTATCGCTGTCTTTGTGTACTCGCCAATTTCGTTGGGTCTTTGGAAAAATCGCCAGAACCGCCCTTTTTATACTACTGAGACAGCATTGCCATACTTTCGTTTCTTACAATCAGAAAAGGACAAAATATAGAGCTATAACCTGTTAGGTTTTTCAAAAGACAACACAAATACGCGAGGATGATAACAAGACAAAATTGATAAGATGGAGATGCTACGTAACAAGATATGTAATAAGCTGAAATTTTAATCTCTAACCATGTATTGATTTCGATAAAGATAACAGTAGATATATTATCATTAAGGCCCAAGGCCTTTGGTAGAAATAACACGTAAAGATTTTTAGGTCTATTGAAATGACGACTAAAAAGTTTTGAAACCCTAATTTTTGGTCTTCCTATACAAATAAAGAGTTTTTATTCCTTTGTAGTTTTAAAGTCTTTTCTTTAAAATAGCAGAAACTTCTTGAGTCGAAGGATCTGAATTGGAAATTGGATACCTTATATTGGGTATGGTATCTGTAGAATTAAAGACGTCTACAATCATATCCTATATGCAGTCCATCTTAACATTGCACAATGTTTTTCGGATTTGTCACTTTCAATAGATTAGTATTTTATTGCAAGATAACGAAAACACCCAACTGAGTATTGTTTACATTTGTAACAATTTCCAGCATGGGTACTACATCGAATTTCCTTTAGATACTATACAGAGTTGGTTTTTTTTACCCAAAGAGAGTAAAGGTGGCGTCAAATAAATGAATTCAAAGAAAATCAACACTGATTTTATCTTACCATACAAACAAAAAAAATCTTACAACTATCTCTTTTGTGACATTGTATTTGTAAATAAATTGAATCAACACGTGTTGATGTTCAAAATAGCCAGCAAGGCAGACGATTCCATACTGGTAAAAAACCCTAACAAAATCTATCAAATATTTTCAAGTCAATAGAATTGACCTGCGTTATAAAAAAACAAGTCTTTACCTGTGTACAATATGGTTATAATTACTTCTGAAAGACCGCAAAATGTGGCTGCTCATATGCTTATTCATTATATTATTAACAGCTGTAATATCTAATGTCGCACAGGTCACCAACTATTCTTCTTTTTTTCTTAAACAAGAAAATATTTTACAAACGTTTACATATGTTCTTCACTTATCTCATTAGGGACATTTATTTGTTTGTTGTGCATCGCTTTCGTTCTAAAATAAATTTATGATTTAATATCATGTTTCTAATAACTTTCTATTAAGTACAAAAATTATGACAAGGGTAGAGGTTTTAGCAACATGCCACTTTCAGTAACAAAAATTAATTCAAACTAGGATTTTTTCCTCAATGATGGGTTTATATTTAGAAGACAAACGGTGATGCTAAATATGAAGATACTTCAGGGAAAATTTTATGAAAGCAAGATTCTATTTTAAGGATCTTAAAATAGTATATATATATATATATATATATATATATATATATATATATATATATATATAAATTTTATCAAAGCAGGTAGTTGTCTCTAAAAGTATATAAATTTCAACAACAAAGACATTTTGTATGATAGGACATATTTGTATGTCCTATCATACAAAATGTCTTTGTTGTTGAAATTTATATTTATATATATATATATATATATACTCAATCTGCAGACAGTACTGTTTCGCCCTTTGTGGGCTCATCAGTACAGCACAGAGCTTGTGAGACATAACTCTCTGGCCGTGTTGCTGGAGCAAACACAGCTTAAAGAGTTATTGTGGGATCCTGCGAGAGTGCTCAAACCACAGATGCGCAGTGAGCATTGCATTACCCTAACAACAGGTCCCCAAATCTCAGACAGAGTGCTCAACCAAACTTTCGTAAGGGAGCGTAATATATATATATACTGAGCGGTACCGCGGCTTCAAGCTTAAGCATTGGCTTCGGCTCATTGATGATACATGCTGCATTAATGACAGCTTCTTATTAATCTTCTTTGTCATTCTTCTTGTCCTATATATCTTTCCATAACAATTATTCTTACTTTCTTTTGTCATTTATCTTTTTACCCTTTTTAACCTTTTTTTTGTGAGAGAGTGGTACTCGTTCTGTTGTCATTTGTATTGTCCTGCTGCTTATTCATGTCTATGTCGTTTCCACATGGTCATTAAATTAGCCTATAGCATCTCTGGCTCTAACTGTTACACTCTAATTCAGTATATATATATATATATATATATATATATATGTACACAGATATATAGATTTCTTAGAAAATAAATAACAAAATATTAAACTGTCATTTTCACTTATTTATATGATCATCATCTATTTACATAATAGTTCAAAGATTCATTTTACAAGAAATATCGTAATATGTAAATGTCTGATGATCAGTTAAATATTTGAAACTGAGAATTTCATATTTTGTTGCTGTTTCTTTCGTGGTAAATCTATAAACACACTATATGAAAAAATATAGAAAACTCTACTTGTATATGCAACGAACCACACTCTCACATATATATATATATATACATATATATATACATATACATATATACATACATATATATATATATATATATTTACACATGTAGTTTTTATACCTCGCAACTTGGATCAAGTTTGGTATAACTTGTATCTCTTACTTGCTTTTATCAATAAATAAGCTATATGACGAAAGCAAAGGAAGGATCAGATACAGTTTACTTATTCTTGTGATGGGCGAATGAAAGAATTGAAGGTCATACCCAAATTCGATTTCCTGTCTCTCACCACATTCATAGTGAACAAGTAGATGGCAGGATACTTCTGAATTACAATCACCAACTTCGTGAATGATCTAGCAGTGTTACTTTTGACGCAAAGCCAAAGCTATCTGGGAGCAAGCTTAGACCAGAAATTAAAAAGAAACTTCCCAACAATCTTACAGAACAGCTGACAGAGAAGTCAAGAAACACAGGCAGCACAGGAAGCAACACAGAGAAGCGATAGTCGAGCATTGTACAAATTTGTCAATGAGCTGCCAGGAAAACAAAGCTTAATGAATGTTCCCATCAAGGATAAATATTGACGCATTCTAACAAGAGAATGAAAACATTTCCTGGAAATACTCAATCAACACGAACCAGAAACCGAATACGACTGGGGCAGCCTATCCAAACCACAAGCTTTACCAATTACCTATAACTGGAAGGTAAGTAGAAGCGGCAGTGAAACCCATCAAGAACAACAAAGTCCCAGGAGCAGACAATATTAGACAATACTGCCACTAATGCGATGTCGTCCGAACTGCTGAAACATGGTGGCAACGCACACCTTACAGAATTAGTTACTCTGTTCTATAAAATAGTTGAGTAACAACAGGAAACGTCAGGATGTCAACGCGATGTGCAGCGTAAAAACCTTTAGCAGAAAACGGAAGGAATCGAAATCTTGTCATGCGTAAGGCAGGGATACATCCTGTCGATGTGATTCTTTCGTGGTAGCAATAGACTTTGTCATGACCAGAGCCATGTGAAACCCAAACTTAGGCATCCCATGGGATAACAATAGAAAGAAAATAGAATTAGAGTTCGGACGACATCACATTAGTGGCAGAGAATGACCATACATGCCAACCAATGACATTTAGTCTAAAGGAGGAAAGTGTTCCAGGTGGGTCTCAGAATCAATCAAGGCAAAAAACAAATCGTTTGTATGGGCCAAACCCATCACAGCCTGTTACCATTAATCATGTTGCTCTGGAAGAATAAGAGAGTTTCCATTATCTAGCATGGTAACATCTATAGGGGACGTTGAACCAGACATAGAGGACAGACTAGGCAAAGCCAAGGCAATCTTCCAACAGATAGGGAAAATTTGGTAAACGGGCAATACCACTCTTCAAATCAAGCTCCAACTTTTTATGTTGATAGTGGTGATCACTGCCATATATGCCTTCGAGACTTGGACGTGGTTTGGACGTCCATCAGAAAGAGTGCAAAGAAGTTAAATGTGTTTCACCAAAGAAATTTGAGGCGTATATTAGGAGTAACATGGAGAGATCACATGACCAATGAGGAAATCCTTGAACAAACAAGACAAAAAAGCTTACACATAATAGTATCCGAGAGGCGTTGGAAACCAGAAGGCCACATCTATCATTCAGAGATTTGCAAGACATGCACTCAGCTGGCATCCAACAGCATGACGAAGGAGACGAGGCAGGCCGAAAACAACCAGGCAGTCTAAAAATAAAAAGAACTTTAAGGTGAGGTCAATCCTACTACAAAATGCAAACCCTTTGGCTCATGATCAAGTCAGTTCGTGCCATCTTGCTACCCGATGTCTACAGGGTGCGAGGACCTAAGATCTATGTTAAGGTTTCAATCAAATCAAAGAAAATCTACTTTATTTAAAGCTTTATTACTTTTTTTTGCTGATAACTATTTGGGGTGCTTATAGATTTAAGTCTTGTCTTGGTTCACACAAAACTGGTGTGTCTTTTCAAATTCCAGTCAATACAATGAGAACAAATAAATGTTTAGCGAAAAAATATTATGTATCTTTGTTTTCAGTGTGTGCTGAAAACAGAGTCATGTTTTGTGACCAAGTGAAAACTAAATATTTCTTTAACCCAGGCTACTTTAAGAATGAAATCCACAAGTAAACAATCTGTTTTCAAAGTTTATTTAGAAAATGCTCAGGTTATACTAGTCACTAATAAAAAAATCCCAATTTTTTAAAATTAATTATTTTAATAATATTTTATTAGTTTAATCAATATGTCTTCACCCATTTTTTGATTTCCATTACACTTGTATATTTTAAGCGTCATTTTTATAAGTAGTAAATTATTGTTAATTGCATTTTTATTGTTACGATATGCTAGTTTCTGTTAAAGTGGTTACTTTAAAGTAATTCACTTGTAACAGAGCTCTAGAGTTACAAAGAGGTCAAGATCTTTAGGAAAAGAGGAGGTGGATTAGACAGGTAGCCGAAGTGGAACATCTACCTGCAAGATACCCGTTGCGAAGAGCCTGAAACCAACTAAACACAATGCTAGTTTTAATCTCCAGCAATTTAGTTGTATTTGGCATCCATAGATGTCTATCTACATCATTTTTATTGTGGAATTGAAAAATGTTTTATGTTGGTTAATAATTAAATATTATATTAATATTTTATCAATATTGCATTAATATTAATATTTAATGTTATTTAATATTATGTTATTTTTTCTATTTGTGTTATTAAAATGTTAAATTTAACTTTACCAAGTAAATTTATATGTCAGGTGACGTCTACCGAAAAAAATTCCCTGATAATTGCAAATATTGACAGTGATAGTGATAATGAAAATTTGGAGGGACTATTAACTGAATATAATGAAAGAATGTAATCGTATTTATTGTTTTTTCTTTTATAGTATCTTATTTAAAAACATTACACTGTTTTGCACTCAATAGCTAATCAAAAGTAATGGTAAATGGTTATTTTTGAAAGAGCCAAAGCACTTTTTATGCAAGGTACCGTGGTCAGACATGGTCAGGGTTTTCTCAAAGGAATTTCAAAAGCAAAATTTCTGGTTGATCCTACAATTTTGAAATCTTAATAAAGAAGAAAAGAAAGCCTTAAAGTTGTGCGTTAATTATGTAAAACTTCTGCCCTATAAAGTTGAAATTGTCTGAGATACCTGTTAGACTTCGGTTTGACATTGCAAGATCAGAAGAAGCTTATACATTTCCACCGAGTTGGTGGAGTAAAATGATGCAAATTTAAAGATCACTTCCTTCATTATACATTGATTTTAACAATAAAACGTTAAATAATATCTACCTGGGTTTATTCTAATCTTAGAGGTTTTACATTATTGTAAACTTTTGGCATGCCTCCTGTATGCCAATGTAGCCTATTTTTAATTGGTTGGTGTCCTGTTCCTACAAGACTTGCTGGTCTTCTATTAAAACACAAAAGAATTAGTACTCAAATTTTGAAGGTTTCTTCACCTGTTCTCAATCTAAAGTGTCCCAAGCACTTAGAACCAATTATACCATTCTCTTAAGTGGTGGTGATTTCAAGTCTATTGTCTCAAACAAAAAATCCTAGTCATAGAAAGCTAAGCATCATAGCTGTTTACAATTTCCGGTTTAATCAGTTTAATCCATGACATACCGGTAGTCTGCATATATTTAGTACAACCAGTGACAAGGTATGATTCCACTTGTAATCTTTTTTTATTTTTTATTTTTTTGACTAAGGAAGAGTCAAGGTGGCCTGAAAGCACTCCCATATTAGAAAACATTTACTGAAAGCATGAGATTCAAGAAGCATGATTCTGATTCAAGAATATGACTAGTGTGTATCCATCCATTGACAGAGGACACGATTGTGGAACGATCTTCGAACTCATCATTCAATTGGGCACACTTGTTTTGCTACTTTTAATAAAACAAAAGCCTCAGTTTTGACCCAGCAGCCTTCACTGTCAAAGCAAACAGATACTTTGATTTTTTGTGGAATGACATTGCCATGACAATCATCATCATCATCATCTTGCTGCCTCAGCCTACATGGAATTCACTACACCTTTTCGATATACTCTATCGGTCATAGCTGTTAGAAGGTCTTCCTTGGCGATGGCGGTGTCCCTATATATGCTGTCTGGAAAAGTGAGCTTCCGAAACCACTTAAGTGATGAGGGTGCCTCCATAAGAGGAACGACGCCACAAGCTAATCCGAGGCACGTGCATGACGATATCTTTTGCTTCCCTTTGATCGACGATGTAGACGCAACCATAGCTTACAAAGTAGAAGTCTGGTCCATCGCCAAAATGTTGTGCGGCAAAAAATTGAGCTTTGATTGGAGACTACCTATTTCACGCAACACTATCTTTTGACTAATTGGAGAGGATCATTTCGAGATGATGATGTTTTTAGGTCGTAAAGAGAGTCCAGTGCGATGGACCAGTGCAGTGCACTAGTGCAGTGCACCAGTGCGATGCTCCAGTACGATGTACCAGTGCGATGGACAAATTCACAAGCCAACCATCAGATGCAGCCAATGTTTTTTCATCTGGTCCTTCAAATGTTTATAACTCCAATTTATCTTTCTTCGCAATAAATACTGTGGATTCCACTAACCACGTAACTTGTACGTAATCTATTTCAAAATACGCTCTTCCATGTCTTCGTCCAGTAGCTTCCGATCATGCCCAGAGTTTGTTGCTTTTTACATCAAGCCTAAATGGTTAAAAAAAGACTAGTCGTCTTGTTTACACATCACTTAAGTATCCGTTTTGGGCAAACTACAAAAAAATGCACCAATGAGGCAGTTGGAAATTTCTTCTAGTTTTCTATCTCTTTCATTGTACAGCATTTCATTTGGTCACCTTTATGTTATTATGGAGCTGGAATGGTTGAATCAGTGGATGACTTACTGTTAAAAGCCACAAATATTTTTGAGAGTTTCACCGTCTTCCAACATTATACATCTTTGGCCACAACTTCTACATCTGATGCCATTTTGTCTATTTACTGAAAATTTTAATTTTCTGAAACGTCTAAAAAGGGATATATTGTGTTTAAGCGAAAGGAAATTTTAATTGGAACAGGGAATTTCACCATTTACTGAACTCTTAAGCCTCAGGTCTTTTCACATGGCAGAGGAGCTGCCTATTTTTAAATCGAGTTTCATAGAAGGGGTTATTTGTTATAAGCTAATAAATAACAACATTTACTTGCCAGATTCATGCTATTTGAAATCCAATGATACATTAAATAAGTACATCAAATAAATTAAATACATCCTAAATATATGTACACATATTTAGATTCATGTTACTTATAATCCAATGATACATTAAATAAGTACATCAAATAAATTAAATACATCCTAAATATATGTACACATATTTAGATTCATGTTACTTATAATCCAATGATACATTAAATAAGTACATCAAAAAAAATTAAATACATCCTAAATATATGTACACATATTTAGATTCATGTTACTTATAATCCAATGATACATTAAATAAGTACATCAAATAAATTAAATACATCCTAAATATATGTACACATATTTAGATTCATGTTACTTATAATCCAATGATACATTAAATAAGTACATCAAATAAATTAAATACATCCTAAATATATGTACACATATTTAGATTCATGTTACTTATAATCCAATGATACATTAAATAAGTACATCAAATAAATTAAATACATCCTAAATATATGTACACATATTTAGATTCATGTTACTTATAATCCAATGATACATTAAATAAGTACATCAAATAAATTAAATACATCCTAAATATATGTACACATATTTAGATTCATGTTACTTATAATCCAATGATACATTAAATAAGTACATCAAATAAATTAAATACATCCTAAATATATGTACACATATTTAGATTCATGTTACTTATAATCCAATGATACATTAAATAAGTACATCAAATAAATTAAATACATCCTAAATATATGTACACATATTTAGATTCATGTTACTTATAATCCAATGATACATTAAATAAGTACATCAAATAAATTAAATACATCCTAAATATATGTACACATATTTAGATTCATGTTACTTATAATCCAATGATACATTAAATAAGTACATCAAATAAATTAAATACATCCTAAATATATGTACACATATTTAGATTCATGTTACTTATAATCCAATGATACATTAAATAAGTACATCAAATAAATTAAATACATCCTAAATATATGTACACATATTTAGATTCATGTTACTTATAATCCAATGATACATTAAATAAGTACAGCAAATAAATTAAATACATCCTAAATATATGTACACATATTTAGATTCATGTTACTTATAATCCAATGATACATTAAATAAGTACATCAAATAAATTAAATACATCCTAAATATATGTACACATATTAAGATTCATGTTACTTATAATCCAATGATACATTAAATAAGTACATCAAATAAATTAAATACATCCTAAATATATGTACACATATTTAGATTCATGTTACTTATAATCCAATGATACATTAAATAAGTACATCAAATAAATTAAATACATCCTAAATATATGTACATATATTTAGGATGATCGAGGAAAAGTAAGTAGTTTATCAGTTACACTTCAAATGGTAGCCTGGTCTGGTAGATCATTGTATTAAATCGCGCAGTACATAGTTACTGCTTACATCTATATTTTATCCGAGAGAAGAAATATGTCTTTTGGTTAACTGAAATTAACTGTATATATCATACAATTGGAGCATTTTTTATTCACTCATTTGTTTTCCAAGAAAATACAGGAAGTCAATGGTCACTATTTTAGACAATTTATATATATATAAATATATGTAAATCTATATAAGTGTATATAAAAATGTATTTATAAATGCAAATATATTTATTATTTTTTCTCATTCAGCCTTGTCAAACAATACTTCAGTTCTGTCAACCAGCAGAAAAAAAGAAAGCATATTTTCATTTCACTCTATTAAGAAATTCCAGAAGGGCATAGGTTGAAGAATTACGTAGAACGTAATAATTTGTCAGTATGAGGTTTTTCTCTTAAAATCCTTCTTTTTTGAACTAATTAGAAATTGTTACCACTTGATCCCAGGTCAGATTCAACCTTACTGATCACATCTATCGAATATGTCTTGATGGGTAAAATTCTAATAAAAAATATTATTGGATAATCCAAGACACATGTGCTTTTTTCTAAATCTCTAATCCAAAGAGAAAAATCTTTAAATTTTCTGTGAAAGAAGTTGCAAAATCCTTTCTTAATCAAATATCTGTTTTAAACAACAATTACTAGTTGCCTAAGGTAACAATTTTTTATGCGTTTAAAATCATTGGATTAATTTACTGAGAAGATTGATTCACCCTCTACCCACGGCCAAGCCTGAGGAGCACTTTAAACCAATTATATTTGAAATGGGAGTTTCATAGGATTTAACATCATCTGAAAGTTGATTTCAGGTCAAAGAAGTAGAAATCAATTATGATCAGTATCTTTTTATAGCGTTCTAATGCTTTTTATAGATTCAGATAAAGCAGTTTACTTTATTTTTTTATTATCGTTGCAGATACGTTGCCTGCTGGAAACCGAAAGATACGTTGGGGACATGATAATTAAACTTTGCTAAACAGATTAAAAAAGGGTTGGATTTATAATCAGCAACCAAACATCAAACCACGCCTTCGACACAGAAATATGAATATACATTATAATTCTGTTACGGCCTTCTTGCTTGCTTTTCAGCAAAATCAGTTTTTAATTTGAAATTGTTGACCGCAGTCAAACGAGTTTACATTAAAAGAAATAGAGAGGTAGTATTTTGTTAGATTATCTGTTAGAGGATATGTTAAAAATCCATTTGATTTGTGGTCGCTTTCATTCATATTTCTTACTTTCCATAAGACCAACGTTTAGAATTAAATTTAACAACAAAACGCTGAATCATTTCTCTTAGCTAAATAGCTCCATCGCAATAAGACTTTATTTAGCCATGGCAAAAAAACCCCTCAGTTGCACGATGTCAAAGGCTTAAAAATCATAAAGGTAGAAAGACCTATGATTCTTTTTTTTGGACAATTTACACGATCGTAGAATAGGTTCTTTGTATAATCTTTAGTGCTTGGGAAAAACAAGTTGGGAAACATCTTTTTGCAACACATATTAAGATAGGAAAGCAACAACTTCAAGAATAAGCATCCGTACTGCATTGCCATGATTTTAAATGGCATTCCAGAATATGATTGAATATTGAGATACAGTTTGGTAAAGTGAACTTTGTCGTTTGTTAGATCAAATTTCGTAGTTTGATAAATTGAAGTTGGTAGTTAGGTCAATTGAACTTGTTAGTTTGGTAAATTAACATTGCCAAATTGATAAGTTGGAGTTTACCTTGTTACCGACTTCTGGTGACTCCCATGATGACCCGTCACCAGTAGTTCTGATTTCAGGTAAGCTCTTTCTGTTATTGCATAGCCTTTCCTGTTGATACCACAACTCCATCTAACCATCTATTGCATAAAGTGACTCTTTTTTTCTTTTGCCTTTTCCACCTCCCAACAAAATCCTTTTCTCCATACTGACACCATCTGTCCTTATAACATGATCAAAATACGATAACTTCGGGATTAAGGCTTGCAAGGATATTGCTCGCTAAACCTCCTCCAAAATTGATTTGCTGGTTTACCTGTTGTACCAAGGTACCCATAACATGCACCTCAAGCAACATATTTTGAAGCTGTCAATCTTCTTTAGGTCACATTTAAGTGGAGGCAATGACTCACAAGCGTAAATGACAATGAGAAACACAAGGATTCTCGTTAACATCTGTTTCGTTCTTACTTCAGTTCTTACTTCGATTTTTTATATAGCTAGCTCTTTTACATATGCTTGTTCAGTAAACGTTTCCTCTGTGGAGTTGTCTTCCATGTATAATTGTTCGGTATAATCATTCCATCTGTTTTTAACTTGTTCTTGTTCCGTTAGGAATTTGCCCTTGTTTTTCAACTTTCTTGTCTATTTCAGTGCTTATGCACAATTCCTTGTAGCATATTTAGCCTTTCCTTGAAACTCATCATTCATACATTTGATTTCTAAAGACGTTCTTCCTATGGCTCTTACTGTTCTTTGTTGATTCACTATGTTTACAACTCTGTCAGAGAGACATTTTGATGTTGGGGTTTTCGAAGCTCTTGGGAAAGAGAACCATAGAAGGTGTCAATATCGTTTTTATCCGCCGCTGGTGTAGGGGCATACGCTTGTATTCCATAATCTTTGAATCTCACCGAAATCAGTCTTTCGTTTATGGGGGTGTAACATATGGTAGATTGTGACAGAGTTTTGTCGCATGTAATTCCAAAATCCTTCGTCATTGCCAGATAACACGATTTTTTGCTCACCACTTTCAAAATGACCTTTAACGACCCACCTTGCTTCACTGAGACCAAGAATTTCAATCTTTCTATGCAACATTTCCATCTTAATTACTTCCAATTTTTCCAGATCATAGTTCTTATCTTCCAGGTTCCAACTTTTTGTATTTTGGAAAAGCTAGGACAAAGATCTTCAACTCTAATTTTTTCCACATGTTGAATCCCCGGGGGTTTGCCCCAGCTGCATCATTCCTGTCATCCGTACCAAGCGTTTCCTTTGCTCTTCCCCAGTAGCATTTGGGGCTCTGTCATACCTGGGGGTCTCACTATCTAACACCACATCGTTTGTGTTTCAGTTTTGTGTCATCATGAGATTTTTCTTGGTAACATACAGGAGTGGTTTGCCATTGCCTTTCTATATCCATGTCATTTCTGAGTCTTCTTGCACTAAGATGCTCAAATGAGCGAAGCTCACCTCTTTCTACATTCAGTTGGTCGGATGAAGCAAAGTACCGAGTTGTGGCCGCTATCATGCACAAACAGTTTCTCGGAGCCAGTAGTAAGACCTGGGTGTTCGAGAGAAAGTTCCATGCCCTCAGCAATTAACCAAAGCCAATGCAGCTGCTGAAACGCCATAGGTAGTACAATCACCGAAACACCTTATACAACCCTGGGGTTGGAGTCAGTAGTTTGGTAAATTGAAGTTGGTATTTTAATGAATTGAAATTGGTAGTTTGGTAAATTAAAGTTAATAGTTTAGTGACTTAAAGCTGGTAGTTTGGTAAATTGAACTTGTCCTTTTGGTAAGGTGGAGTTGAAAATTCAATAAAGTGAAGTTGGTAGTTCAGTAAAATCAAGTGGCTAAAATGAAGTCTTTAGTTGTTAAATTGAAGTTTCTGGTTTGTGAAGTGAAGTTGGTAGCATTGTAAAATGAAGTAGGTAGTTTAGTATAATAAAGTTTGTAGCTATTTGAAGCGAATTTAGTTGTTTTGTGAAGTAAAGTTGGGAGTTTGGTAAATTGAAGTTGATAGTGTAGTAAAGTAAAGTTGATAAATTGGTAAAATGAGGTTGGTAATTTGGTAAATTGAATTTTGTAGTTTTGTGAAATGAAGTTGGTAGATGAAGTTCTCAAAAAAAATGAAGTAAAGTGAAGTTCTCAGTTTAGTAAAGTGACATTGGTAGCTTGATAAAGTCAATTTGTTAGTTCAGTAAAGTAAAGCTGGCAGTTTAGTCAAGTGAAATTGGTAGTTTAGCCAAGTAAAGCTGGTAGTTTAGTCAAGTGAAGTTGGTAGTTTANGTAAGACCTGGGTGTTCGAGAGAAAGTTCCATGCCCTCAGCAATTAACCAAAGCCAATGCAGCTGCTGAAACGCCATAGGTAGTACAATCACCGAAACACCTTATACAACCCTGGGATTGGAGTCAGTAGTTTGGTAAATTGAAGTTGGTATTTTAATGAATTGAAATTGGTAGTTTGGTAAATTAAAGTTAATAGTTTAGTGACTTAAAGCTGGTAGTTTGGTAAATTGAACTTGTCCTTTTGGTAAGGTGGAGTTGAAAATTCAATAAAGTGAAGTTGGTAGTTCAGTAAAATCAAGTGGCTAAAATGAAGTCTTTAGTTGTTAAATTGAAGTTTCTGGTTTGTGAAGTGAAGTTGGTAGCATTGTAAAATGAAGTAGGTAGTTTAGTATAATAAAGTTTGTAGCTATTTGAAGCGAATTTAGTTGTTTTGTGAAGTAAAGTTGGGAGTTTGGTAAATTGAAGTTGATAGTGTAGTAAAGTAAAGTTGATAAATTGGTAAAATGAGGTTGGTAATTTGGTAAATTGAATTTTGTAGTTTTGTGAAATGAAGTTGGTAGATGAAGTTCTCAAAAAAAATGAAGTAAAGTGAAGTTCTCAGTTTAGTAAAGTGACATTGGTAGCTTGATAAAGTCAATTTGTTAGTTCAGTAAAGTAAAGCTGGCAGTTTAGTCAAGTGAAATTGGTAGTTTAGCCAAGTAAAGCTGGTAGTTTAGTCAAGTGAAGTTGGTAGTTTATTCCAGTGAAGTTGGTAGTTTATTCCAGTGAAGTTGGTAGTTTAGTAAAGTGAAGTTGGTTGTTTAGTAAAGTGAAGTTGGTAGTTTAGCCAAGTAAAGCTGGTAGTTTAGTCAAGTGAAGTTGGTAGTTTAGTAAAGTGAAGTTGGTAGTTTAGCCAAGTAAAACTGGTAATTTAGTAAAGTGAAATTGTTATTTTAGTAAAAGAAGTTGTTATTTTAGTCAACTGAAGCTGGTAGTTTAGTCAAGTGAAGCTGGTAATTTGGTAAATTAAATTTCGTAGAAATTTGTAAAGTGAAGTTGGATGAAAACGTAATAGTTGAATAGACTATATTTCAACAATTAAATTGGTAATTCCCTTTGTATGTAAGTCATGAATAACTACATAACTTAACAAATAGATATTCACATTATACTTAAAATTAATTTTTCTAAAACAGTAGATATTTTTACAGTTACAGGTGCAAATACGTAAATGAGAACTCCAATGAGAAATGTTTATATATTTAAAACAATAATATTCACTGATCTCCAAGTCATTGATGTAAAGTTAAGTGTAATTATAAATTTTGTTAATTCTCTTTCATTATATTTACATTTGATTGTTTTACTGCATTTTTAAATAATGTTTAGCTCTAAAAGTGTGGCTTTTACTTGCAAAGTTTTAAATAATGGGTGACAAGGTCATTTTTTCCCTGTTAGTCTTTAAGCATTTTTGAAACTTTATTTAATGTTTCTTTTTGCGTTGTGAAGTTTGACAATAACGTTTTATTAGTTAAAAATTACCAACTCGGTAATTAGGAATTAGTTTGATTTCACGAGTAGCAAAAATAATACAAATTATGTGTTACATATTTATCATAATCCTTTTTGTTAAGGAAATGATTAAGTAAAACTAATTTGTTACCTTTATTCTTATTTCTAGAATTATTTTCATCATTTTTGAAAAACCTTCCTTGATACTTTCTAAATAATGTGTTTTAACCTTTTTATTTTTTTTCTGTAATTACTCTACTTCATTAAATAACTTTATAATTCAACTGTTAAATTTCTAAAATTTCTTTTTGGTAACCTCCCTATCAGTACGTCATGAATATATATATATATATATATATATATATATACATATTATAGATCGAGTATAGTATACACGCTCTGGAAACATTGAGCACTCTTAGTGAACATTGGTATACTTTTCTGCTATTACTATATATATATGTTATTAACTTAGGGTTCCAGCGTGGTTTAAAAGCTCCCTATATTGTACCAGTCCTTTTTATTTTTTTCTTTTCCAGTAAAGATCTAATCAGTTGGCTTTAGATTCTCCAGTGAACTGTTCTTTTATTTCCCAGAACGTTTAAAACATATATTCTGTGCTGTAATTAATTTGAATTTTCTTAACTAACCAAGCTTTTTTTGGAAGGGGGCGGGTTGGGGGGGGGACATTGCTATCTATCTATCTATCCATCTATCTATTTATCTATCTATCTATCTGTCAATCTATCTATTTGTCTATCTATCTATCTATCTACCTATCTATCTGTCTATCTATCTATTTGTCTATCTATCTATATATCTATCACTCTCTCTCTCTCTCAACCCAAATTTTCTAGGTATATAGAATTTAAAGTATTAGAATGGAAAAACTAGTGCAAATCAATGAAATCAGTTCCAGTGAAATCTTACTATGGATAACTTTTTGCTTGGTCTGTATTTTGTTTTAAATCAGAATAGGAAGGAAAGTATATCAAGAAATTATTCAAATTCTGAATATACGAACGAATAATGGAGCATCTGAATACACAGACGTTGTACATATGTACGAGTTATACAAGTTTTACATTTAAGTGCACTTAAATGCCTCAGCTGTTATGCCATGGCTCTGGAATCCATGCCATAAACCCGCTCTTTTCAATTCACTGACTTTGCCTTTTTAAACCGAATTTATGGTAAAGTAAAACTGATAAATTGATCATTTTGCCGTAATAAAATTAACCATGTTTAACCTTTGAGAAGCTTTTCTCACAAGGAAAAAGAGTAACAGATAAAATGACAGCAAATAACAATAATTTGTAATTGCACTCCAAGTTTTGTTTAAAATAAAGATATTGTATTAAAAATGCTGAATATGTTGCTTCATTTGCAAGCACCAACCTCTTCATACTAGGAATCTCATAGATGTAAAATTTTGATATACACTATATATTTTGTTACATCCATAAGTCCTGTGTTTTTTTTATTTTAGAAAAAATCGGAACAAGTAGAGTGCTGAAATTTCCCTTGTCGTATTTTTAACGTACTCATCAGACCCAAAAACATGCGGCTCAGGTTTCGGCAGTGGATATTTGTGTACAATTTTATGGATTATTCCGATTAGAACACTTTGCAATGGTAGTATTTTTTACATAACTACTCAAGTATTATATTTTGAGTGTCTTACAACTTCTATATCAATGATTTTCACGTTTTCTGCATGAGGTTATGATATCCTTCTCAACATTTGGTATCTGAAACTTCTCGAAAACTTTTTTCATATAGATTGACGGTTAACCTTTTCGAGTGAAGTAAAATAACGTTGAGTTTCTGAGTAGCCTGAAAACAAAGTTAATTTTTCATACCAACTAATCAACAAATTGTTTCGATAGCAATATGGCAAAGGAATTAAGAACCAGGAAATAGATGTTCACATTGAAAGTGCGGAATATGTCCGAATGAGCAAGCGACATCAATCAAAAGATAAATGTACTGTAACGTAATGTTCAACATTATCACACTAAAGTTAGCGTCATCACGCCGTTTAGAAAGAAAAGAAGCTTCTGGTCTCCCACAGACTTGAAAGTGTTGATTCAGATTTCATATTTGATTTTGCAGTGGATAACGTAATGGCCGAAATCACTGAAGAAAAGCTGAAAGATTTACCTTCAAAGATTTGTGACATGGTTGTTGTGTTGAGTTCCTCTGAAAAACTTATAAATTTGGAATTGAAAAGAAAAACGTCTCTTTGTCGCACTAAAACTGAGTTGTTCAAAACTGAAGCAAAACTTCAGCACAATCCCGCACTTTTGAAAATTACCAGATGGGTTCAACATTAAACGAACAATTATTCTGAAATAAAGCCACTTTTCACTACGGACAAATCAGTAAATAAACTGTTGTTTGTTACTGAAGCACAATTATGCTCAGGAGGGTGATATTTCATAATAAAATTTTAATTTCTGCCCCGTCAGACAACTACAAGTACCTTTTTGGAACTTCGTGAGGGTGGAAGTTTCAGGGCCTAACTGTACAGTACATCAGCAAATTTTGACTGTTTGAAGGAATCCTCACTCCCTTCGCTCGCTCGGACTAATAAATGTTCAGGCTGTTACTACTCAGTAGGAATGTCATTATCAAAGATTCTTTTTCACTTAACACTAGGAGCATACAACCTTGCTACTAATATTCCATATTTCCAAAATGATAACGTGATATTAGCAGAAGGGTCGAATCCTGCTTGCTCGTTCACAGACCTTGCTATTTCAAATGGTTCTTGTAAAATGAGGCACCTATCCAGTACCTTGACCAATCCTGTTCATATAGTTCAAACTATGGATACTCTAATGCTACCTGTGGCTACTATACCACCATGTGACTTTCCCTTTAAATAGTCTAATTGTGTCTGATGATTTTACTACCGAATTTCAGATTTGGCTAACTCACTTAAATCTTCCTCCTTCTTTGTTTATAGTCCCAAATGATCCTTCTTGATAAACTTCATCTTCCTTTGTTTCCTCATCTTCTGCTTTTCTTTGCCACCCCATTGTTTCAATACACAATCATGCCGCGTTTCAAAAAGAGAGCCTAAAGAAGATTCAGCTTCGGATAAAATCGGTGCTGAATGAACACTCACCACGTAGTACAGGATATAACATGAATTTTAATGTGTGGGAGGGCTACCTGTATGCGTCTGTTATGGAGCTGTGCTGAGCCTGCTGCCAAGCGAAGCCAGCCAGGAAGACAATTAATAATGTCTATTTAATTCTCTTTTCTTTCTGCTTTTCTTCCTCTGCCACGTGTATATATATATATATATATATATATATATATATATATACACATTCACATCCTTTATTAGTTCAATAGATCGATACTCATTTTTCTATTCTTTAATTCATCAATACTGCTTAGACCAGTTCAAATTTTCATAGGTCAAGGCTTCTTCAGGAATATTTATCATATTTAAAACAAAAACCTGATAATTAAGAGCTTGGCGTATTTTTTATTGAGACTTTCTTTGACAATATCAACTGGTAACTTGATTGTGCAAAATTATATTTTGTATCTTTCCAGTCATTTAATTTACAGTTATCACATGTCACTTGCTAATTGATTTTGCCATCTGATTTCTTTCTTTTATAAATAATGATAATTTTAATGGCACTTCAACCCAGCGATTCTTAATATTTTCTCATTTTCTTAAAGGACATTGTCTGAATGCATTCGGTAAAAGGCAAACAGGCTCTAAACAATAACAAATGTGAAACGTACGTAACAATGGTTACTTCCAGCAAAACAGGAAAACATTGTAATCAAGAAATCAACACTATTATCAATTGACAACAAAATAAAAAGAAATCTGGCTGTGAAGTCAACTTCTATAAATCAAGAGAAAGAACAGATGGTCAGAATGTCTGTCCGTGCTATATTATTTCCAGCTGAGTGCAGATTTAAGTTCTTCCCTTTTTTTAAAGAGAGTGTTATTACACATTCAGAAGAATGGCTCAAATCAAAGGAGCAGCTGCCCCAACAAAGGAAAACGTTACATGAAAATTTCTGCCCAGATAATAATTGCCGACATAATCTGTCAATAGCGTATGTTTAAAATTAACGCTTTATTTTATTTTTTTTTAGAACACTGGCTGCCTAATAAGGATCTGCCTCTAGTTTAGCTTAATATCAAAATCCAGTCAAACATTTTGGTACCAGACAATGGCGTAAGATGAAAAGAAAGGCCCTCGTGGATTTTATAACCCAGCGCGCCCCACGTTTAAGCTACAGGCATAAGAAAATTAACAGAGAAAATAACAGAGACAGCTAACATCACATGTATGCCTCATGTAACTTCCCGTATAACCTTATTGAAAACAGCAATCACCTACTTCAAAATAGTTCATTCATATCCACAACAAAACAGTTAATGTAAAACTTCCATTTTCATTCAAGTACTACAGTCTATTGCAACGTGTTCAATAACAACAAAAAGACGAAGAAAAAAAATCGAAATTTTATGAAAAGAAAAGGAAAGGGACATTTAGGTTTATTCCCAACAGCACAGGAAAGGGATATTTAGGTTTATTCAAAATAGCAAAAGAAAGGGATATTTAGGTTTATTCAAAATAGCAAAAGAAAGCGATATTTAGGTTTATTAACAATAGCAAAAGAAAGGGACATTTATGTTTATTCCCAACAGCAAAGGATAGGGACATTTCGGTTTATTCCCAACCGCAAAGGAAAGGGATATTTAGGTTTATTCAAAATAGCAAAAGAAAGGGATATTTAGGTTTATTAACAATAGCAAAAGAAAGGGACATTTATGTTTATTCCCAACAGCAAAGGATAGGGATATTTCGGTTTATTCCCAACCGCAAAGGAAAGGGATATTTAGGTTTATTCAAAATAGCAAAAGAAAGGGATATTTAGGTTTATT
>RDPX01000019.1:2577745-2580245 GCA_003991215.1 Morbakka virulenta
TTTAGGGTTTATTTCCAACAGCAAAGGAAAGCGATATTTAGGTTTATTTCCAACAGGAAAGGGAAAGGATATTTAGGTTTATTCCCAACGGCAAAGGAAAGGGATATTTAGGTTTATTTCCAACAGCAAAGGAAAGGGATATTTAGGTTTATTTCCAACAGCAAAGGAAAGGGATATTTAGGTTTATTTCCAACAGCAAAGGAAAGGGATATTTAGGTTTATTTCCAACAGCAAAGGAAAGGGATATTTAGGTTTATTCCCAACAGCGAACGAAAGGACATTTAAATTTATTTCAAAGAGGAAAGGAAAGGGATATTTAGGCTTTTTATCAACAGCAAAGGGAAAGGGAAATTTAGGTTTATTTCCAACAGCAAAGGAAAGGAATATGTAGGTTTATTCCCAAACGTAAAAGTCTGAGCTTTAAGGACTTTACTGCTGTTGCAATTGTGACTTTGGTCATAGTAAACAAAAAAGAGAAGCTTAAACAGAATGATGATCTTGTTAAAAATTTTTGCCTTGCATGTAGCGCTCAATGTCGGTTACTCATGGTACTTAACCATGAACTTTTTTCACTATTTTGAAAAATAAACCGATAGCTGGTAAACAGTTAATAGCTCCCGCATTGGATCCATTCCCTTGAAATCGTCAGGGGTAAACAGAGAATCCCTTCTACTTAAAAGCAATGATTGTGCCCTTCCTTGAGAATTTTTCACTGGAATGATGTTAACTGGTACCTCTCTAGGATGTTTATTCGAACCAATTGTCATGATCTCGTTTTAAAGCAAGGTAAAAAGTGATGCCTATAATGCGATGATTCATATATTTTCTGTTTCTTTCTGTTATACCAAAATGGTTTCAAGAACATTCCTGTAATATCTTTACATCTGTAGGCATGGTAACGAATCACTGTATGGTAAAACTCAGTGCCCAGGTCTGATGTGGACAATACGACACTCTATTCTTATATCTCTTTGCCTTGTGTTTTTCAGCTTTTTCAAATTCTTTTTCCAAGGCACAGTTAGTTCCAATTGCACTGCTACGTTGTTCTCCTCAGTCCAGTTGACTAAATCAGGTCTCTTTCTAGTAATTATAATGAGAAACACCTGTATGGAATTAATGTCAGTCTTAGTCTTACAAGAGACACGTTGTGATATTAGTAATGTCTATGATTATCTTGCATTTGACAAGCAAATTTGGCAACTGGTGAAGGAAGATATAAAAGGTGAGAAGCCTAGACCTGATAATTATCATTCATGGACCTTTAAAATGAAGATCAATTTGATAAGCGAAGTTCCGCAAGATATAGTAAACGATAGTGAAGGTATGAATGAAGCCACTAATACTGAAGATGGAAAAGAATTTAAAAACTTGCTTTAGGGACTGTTTTTCTGTTTGTATCGTCAATCCTGGAAATTCATATTTGTTTCCATGAATGAACAAAGGCTGTCTGGGACAATATGCCTGAGTATTTTGAGCAAAAAGCAATATCGCATAAAACTGTATTCAGCTCTGATGAAAAAGAGGATAGGTATGGCAAATGATATTAGTTAAATTAAAGTCTAAGTAGAACAACCTGAAGCTGTAGTTTCCCCTAGAATAGAAGAAGAGCTTACTATTTTTCATGGAATTAAAAAACACTTTTTCATCAGATTAAAAACCATTGCCGAGGAGAAATTGACATGAAATGGACATGGAATGTGCCTTTGATCATTTCGTTGATGAAGATCTGAAAATTAATAAAGCCACGATGTCGGTGATTTGAATAAAAAATTTGAGACCATGCAAGATGCTCTACTTTCATAATAGAAGATAAAAGAAATAATGAAAGAAATAATTGTCATTACTGTAAAATGGATAATCGCTCGTGATTGCTTAGCGAAAAAAGGCTTATATTAAGGGGACACAAAAGAGAAAAAATAACTGTTAACTCAGAAATGGTTAATTACTTAAACCTTAGCAGAGATATTAAATCAGTGAATGACAGTTATGATATAAAATACTATCCTATAGCATTAAAAGTCACAGAAGAATGGGAAAAAAGCAACACCAGCCAAAAAACTGCAAAAAATTATCCCCCCATTGTTCAATACAGAGAAAAATGTACTGAGGACAATGCACGTGCTCTCCATCAATCCAGTGCACCATGCTTAATTGTCATGACGCTGAGAAAGTTAAAGATCACCATGGCTTCATCAAAACCAACCGTGGAGAAAATATTGAGAAGCGGGATTCTTTACAAAATCACAAGTCTTCACTGTAAAGTCTGCTGTGTCGGCTAAACTAGCTGCCATCTTCAAACCAGCACCAAAGAACATACCACTATAACAGGTACAGTCAGGAAACACCTAACCAGATACAATACTGTATCATCTGATGATTAAATAAAAATCCTGAATGTGTACCCGAGTCGAATGCTGATAATTAAGACCTTGTTCTTATTAGCTACCGCTGACCACTGAACATTCTTGATTATGAAATGAAAGTGATGATAGTTAAGGTA
>RDPX01000019.1:2585245-2605296 GCA_003991215.1 Morbakka virulenta
TACTGTTTGGCAATAGATGTTGTCCAAAAGCAGGCATAATTTGATAAATATTTTTATACAAAACAAAAATAATTTAATCTCCCTTAACATTATAATTCAACCTTCCAATCTCTCTCTCTCTCTCTCTCTCTCTCTCTCTCTCTCTCTCTCTCTCTCTCTCTCTCTCTCTCTCTCTCCTCCTCCCCTGACTTTCTGTCTATCTGTTTCTCTTTCCTTCTCTTTTTCTCACTCTACTTCCCCCTCTCTCTCCCTTTCTCCGTCTCCCCCCTCTCTTCCTCTCCCCTTCCGTCTCTTTTCTACCTATCTTTCCCCCTCCTTCTTTGTGCCCTTTTTCTACATCATTTCTCTTTTTCCCCCTCTTGTTTCTATTGCTTTTTCTTGGTATCATCTTCATTCATACAGTGAGTGTATACCCCACCACTCTTTAGTGATCTGTTTACAAAAATCAGTGATGCACAAATAGTGGCTTTAATGGGTGGTAATGACCAAAGTATCTGGTTTTCTAACTTTTCCACAAATTGACTGGTCTTCTTTATTTTTATGCATACCCATAATGTTCTTTTCCAGCAGTAAGTTTTCAAAATTTTCTTTCTTATTTTGTGATAACAACATCAAGGTTGACCGATTTTATTGATCCGTTGTATCCTCCTTATGTGGGAGGTATATGTAGGTCACCTGATATGTCAAGGAAATTAATGTTTAGAAAATCCTCTACAAGCTACTATTACTATAATTCATAAATTAAGATTATAAAAGTGGCTGGAGTTTTTGTCATACAGGAAAAAAGTGTCATCCAGAATACAGGAAAATTATCGGGCTGCTTACAAGACAGGATCATGAGTCCGGAAGACTAATGTTGTTTCTTGCTAAATGTATGCATGAAACCTCCTTCTTGTTGCGTAGCACCACGTAATCTCTTCGTTTATTTCATGCTCTGTCTGAGGTATTTGAATTATTTACCCCCTCCCCCCCAAAAAAATTATATTCTTTTCCTGCTCTTTCCATATTGATAATTTTAACGTTGACGATCATAATGAAAAATGGGTAAATTATCATATTGTTATTTTTGGGCTCCAGCTGAACAATGACGCTTTCGAACATTTTTCTTCTGGAATCGTTTTGAAAATTAGGAAATGCTTTTTGGGTCAAATAACCAAATAAATAGTAGAAAGTACCTGATGGAGCATGTGTGGCTTAATCTGCTTGTTTGATCTGTAACGAGAAGACATAAACAATAAAAACTGCCTTTTTCATTAAACACAAAACTTGAAGTAGCTTTGCTAGTTATGGCAAAATCACTGTAAAGCCCAGTGCAGCTTAAAATTTTTGACTTTATCCATAATGCCTAAAATACGACTAATATAACAATGTTGGTTACGAAGTTATTTGAAGCATTTATTTGGAAATAGACACAGAGAAACAAATGTTTTGGCCAATACTAAAAGAAGTATTACAAAAGTAAATAAGGAAGAATAAACATATACAATAGTACTATAGAATAAAGGTTGAAAGAGGGTATAATGGAATTCAAAATCTAAAATCTAATATCTAAAATACCAAGATAGACGAAGGTATGTATTATTAATTTGTCTCATCTAGATAATCCAAAATAAAAGTGTATGTCATTTTTACAGGAAGTTCCAACACCACCACCAATAATAGTCATAACAATAATAACAACAACAATAATAACAACAACAATAACAACAACAACAGCAATAATAATAATAATAATAAATGCCTTTTGGCATACATTATAACATGGCCTTTTGTGCCTATTTGTTGTTGTTTTTGTCACCAAACAGGGCAATAACAAATATCCAGTTTGAATTCAATGCTGCAATAACAGACTTAGTAGTAATACTAAGATATCTTTCTATGTATTGTCATTTATCAGGATAGGAGTGGGGAGTGCTTTAGTCATGTGTTGTTGTTATACAACAACAACCGCTTGAGTAATTTGCCTTTCCTCACTGGTAGAGAGGCGCCACTTGCAAGGTTGCAGTGATGTTGCCATTTCAATTTGGTTTTCTATTTATCTTACTCTTGTGGCTACAGTACATGTGCCTGCATTCAACTTACCTGGCTTAATAACAACAATAATAATAATAATAACAATAATAATAATAATAACAAAGACAGTAATACCCTTGAGGGTTGGTGGATTCTGAGCCATCTTGGAAATGTTTGAAAAGAATATAGGCATAACTGAGGTTAAGATTAGACTACAGATGATACAAACGAAAATTTTAGGAACAGCAAAATTATCGTTGAAAGTTTTGCCTCTATGAACTCAGGAAAAGCCACGTGTAAAAACTTTGTTGACTTGTTGTTGACTACTTTAGCAAGTTATGGACCAGACAAATAAATTCCTCAAGTCTGACAGACAATGAAATGAACATGATAGTAAAATTATGTTGATGATACTACTATTACTACTGTTACTATTACTACTATTACTATTACTACTATTACTATTACTACGATTACTACTACTACTACTACTACTGCTACTACTACTACTACTACGACCACTATTATTACTATTACTATAACTAGTAGTACTACTACTGCTACTACTACTACCACTATTACTACTGCTATTACTACTACTATAACTACTACTATTGGTATAATTAGTATTAATGAAATATTGATAATAATCAAAATAAAGATAACTATAATGAAGCTGGAAGTCCAGAATTAAATTTTATTAGGCAGAAAGAAAATAAATTAATTGTCGTCGACTTGGCCATGCCATATGATAACCCCGATAGAGCAGAAGGAGAAAGAGTAAGTTGATAAATAACAGGATTTAAAGAGAGAAATCCGGAAACTTTGGAATATGAAAATAAGGATAGTTTCTACATTTACTGGGGAATTAGGAAAGCCACCAAAAGACTTTAAAAGGAGAACAAAAGAACTGGTAATCAAGACAAGAAAGTAAGAGATGCTAGAAGCTGTCACTGCATTCTGGAATGGTCCAGGGAAAAGTCCATGAAAATAGAGAAGCCCTGCTATCAATATTAAAAAGACATTTCCTTGGAATGAAAACAATGTGCACTAATTGTGATAATAATTGTAATGAAATTGATACGAACATTAACTTAAAAAAGACTCTAAAGTGTTTACGATTAGACAATTTTGATAGTTGTCATCAGTAATGATGTATGAGGTCTAAATTCTTCATCTTTTTGCCGTACTTAAATGCATCAGCGGAGGCATGATGAATCATTAGTGGTTCCTTTTATGCTGGCATCACTGGTATTGAGCAGCATATAACTTAACTGTTAAATTATATAGTTGTATTAATTGTGTGGCAAAGATTTTAAAGGGTTTGCGATGAGACAATTTCGATAGTTGTCATCAGTAATGGTAAATGGCGTCAATATTCTTCATATTTGTCGTGCTTGAATGCATGCCCAGAAGCATGATGAATCATATATGATTACCTTTATGCTTGCATTACTGGTATTGAGCAGCATATAACTTAACTGTTGAATTATATAGTTGTATTAATTGTGTGGCAAAGGTTCTAAAGGGTTTGCGATGAGACAATGTCGATAGTTGTCATCAGTAATGGTAAATGGCGTCAATATTCTTCATATTTGTCGTGCTTGAATACATGCCTAGAAGCATGATGAATCATATATGATTACCTTTATGCTTGCATTACTGGTATTGAGCAGCATATAACTTAACTGTTGAATTACAAAGTTCTATAAATAGTGTGACAAAGATTCTAGAGGTTTTCTTTGCTGTTAATGTAATTTCTGGAAAGTTCTACATAAATTTTATCATTAAATCTTAGTTACACAATTTAGAATTTATTCTTTGATTAAGGACATTATTTTATCCAAAGCTTTTTTTTTGGAATACTTGTCGTATTGTACCCATGTCTTTGCTTTCCTTAAATTTTGAATGTTTAATTATTTCAATTTTGATGACCATTTTAGAAGGTTGCTCTGTTCTATTAAGCTTGCATTAAAACCTATTCACAGATCTTTTTCACTTGTAATCTTTAAGGCCAAAATCATTACACCTTTATCGAATACACGAGTTGGGTTAAAGGCAAAATAATATTTTATATTCTTTGACTACCAAAAAGTATTAAAATTTTGTCCAGGTCAGTTGTTTAGAGATAATATATCCTTAAGCAGGTTGATATTCGGTAGGAGACTGAAATGGTTTATTTGCCCGTTGCCATAATAATCGTTGCTGGAGTATTAATATTCCCTTAAGGAAAACTGTTAAAGTTTCTATTCCTAAATTAAATTAGAAATTTGTTCAGTGATAGCTATTGTTGGTTTTCTAGACATCATTGAGAATATTTGAAATAATCTTAATATATATCGTAACGATTTACGTAAGGCGGGGCTGTATACAATAATAATAGCAAGCATTGTTGAAGTAGTTCTTAAAGCAATGGCTATTTTCAAAACGATAAAAAACCCGGATATTTATGCTAAATTGAACTGATATTATTTCACGTTTGCAGCTGATTTATTATTTAAATCAAGGGAGATTAAGACTTTGCTTTGTTGTCCTATTTATATTGTACAAAAACGGAAACTGCAAGTGATATTTCATTTGTATTGAATAAGGTTAGCGTAGTCTTAAAAAAATTACCCCACAGCTTCCTAAAAAATAGACACGTGGAAGGTAAGGATGATTTCTGTGAAGCTGAATGTAAAGAATACTAAATTCATAGGACCAATAAGCATAAAACCTTTTATTAAACTGATATGTTTCGGCCTTTATTAATGGTCTACAATTAAAAATTGTAAGCAAAAATATAAGTATAAACAAAGAAATAAGGAAATAAAAAGTAAGTAAGTAAGTAAGTAACCAACCAACTAACTAACTAACTAACTAACTAACTAACTAACTAACTAACTAACTAACTAACCAATTAAATAAAAAATATATGAATAAATAAATAAATGAATAAGTAAATAAAAATATATGAATAAATAAATAAAAGAATAACTAAATAAATGAACAAATAAAAGAATAAATGAATAAATAAATAAAAAATATATGAATAAATAAATAAAAGAATAACTAAATAAATAAATAGTTAACTAACTAACTAACTAAATAAATAAATAGATGAATAAATAGATAAATGAATAAATACAAGAAGATGCTACATACATCTCCCTTATGTACGTGGTATCGCAAGCAAAGCGTAAAACTCATGAATGGCCTAGTGTTATATGCAAGACGTCTTTTGTATATGATGCAAATACTTTTTCTCAATGTGAAAATGACTTTGGATTTTGCGATAAGAGAGCATTCAAAAAGAGTTTTGTGGAGATGGTTTAACGTTAGTCGGTCTATCAAGGGTAGAATGAAGCCGAAAGGAGCCTTTGATCCACTCTCTCTATGTTTATTTATGTATCTAGTATAATGTATTTGTATAAAAGTGAAATGTATGTGTGCATAGAAGTAGATTCGAGCCAGCGCCTATGGTTTTTGACGTGGATGACGTGGTCCAGCATCTGAGCGATACACAATTAATAAGCCAACTTTCTCTGAGATAAACTAAAAGTGCATGCGATTAAAAAAATCTTATGCTATTTTACCAATCAGAAAAATCTTTATCTGATAATAATAATTTCGTGACATTAAAACGTTCACTTGTATAAACCAAACCATTTAAGAATAACCATGTTTGAGTACCAATGTCTTCTGTATCGTCAACTCTGAAAAAGAAGTAGCAAGTTGGTTGGATTTGGGATTGTTAGATTCTAAAAAGCTTTACTTGTAATATAACTAGTACATTTATACCTTGGAAATTGGCTATTATTTTTTTATTCAAGCAGTCTCTGTTCAGCATTTTGTAGTAAAGTAAACGACTATATTAGCATAAAACGCAAAGTCCTACATAGCAATGTGCATAGATTAAAGCTATGCAAAATCATACATAGCTTTAATCTTTATTGTCTTTTATAAATAAGTAAATATATATAAAAATATATGTATATATAATATATAATATATAATATATAATATATAATATATAATATATAATATATAATGTATAATATATAATATATAATATATAATATATAATATATAATATATAATATATAATATATAATATATAATATATAATATATAATATATAATATATAATATATAATATATAATATATAATATATAATATATAATATATAATATATAATATATAATATATAATATATAATATATAATATATAATATATAATATATAATATATAATATATAATATATAATATATAATATATAATATATAATATATAATATATAATATATAATATATAATATATAATATATAATATATAATATATAATATATAATATATAATATATAATATATAATATATAATATATAATATATAATATATAATATATAATATATAATATATAATATATAATATATAATATATAATATATAATATATAATATATAATATATAATATATAATATATAATATATAATATATAATATATAATATATAATATATAATATATAATATATAATATATAATATATAATATATAATATATAATATATAATATATAATATATAATATATAATATATAATATATAATATATAATATATAATATATAATATATAATATATAATATATAATATATAATATATAATATATAATATAAAATATATATAAAAATTGATATTGAGCACTCTATATGATAAACTGTATATATATTCGTACATGTATATATACATAAACTAAGAAAACAAAAAATGTTTAAGAAAGATACATACATGGTAAATATATATGTGTATACATTGTTTTGAATCGATGCCAGCATGTTAGAACTTACTACCCCTTTCATTTAAAGTAGAGTAGCAAACCACTTTGCTGTCCATGTCCAAACTCAGTACAAAAAAGTAAACACTCACATTAAAAAATAATTTGTAGTAATCAAGGCTTAGAATAATTAAATTTAAGTAAATTCAATTTTTATTACATTTTAGCTTTAAACCCTTCATCAGTTTCATAGAATACTCAAAGCAAGTCAGGCATTTACAATAGCAACAATTTGTTTTTTACGTTGTGATAAAAATTTTTCTTAGTCCTTAACTTTTTGAAAATTTATTGATTATTTTTCTTCGTTTTGCCAATGCTTGAACTGATACCAAGTACCGTTAGCTTGTGTGAAAATGTACTAAAATTCACTTAATTCAGAAGTCTAAAAAGGTTCATCCAGAAGAAGTAGCCAAAAACTGGGACTTTTCTGTGTGTCTCTCCAAAGAATTTTTATCAAGAATCTTCAGCTGTAACCAGACAGGACTCTCTCAATGTTTTCCTGACCACCGACCACTTAACATATTCTCTGAACAACACAGTCTAAGGTAGGTATCTCCAGACATGGCATAATCTGATGAGCTGTATTTTCCGATGCAGATACGGGGGTCAGGTACTGCAACAAAGGAACAGAACATTTTGGTGTTAACATGGGTTTTGTTTATTTATGGATTAAAATCAGATTCAGTTAGCCAATACATAGAATTTTAGACCATATAATAAACCTCAATTTTCCTTTAAGACCAAAATATCATTTGAAACTTTTCCTCATGCTTGAAATCCATGTATACATTACAATCTTTTAATTATTGATAGGTGCTTTAAGACAGTCCACAATATAAAGAAAAGAAAAAACAGGAATTTATTGTGATAAAATCCGTTTTTTCTTTATTTTTGGTTTGTAATCAGCTCCAGGTAGCTAATGCATAAACATTAGACCATATAAAAAAGTCTATTTTTCCTTTCTGATAATTATATCAGTTTGCAATTTTCATTATGCTAAAAATGCATATGTAAATCATTTTCAGTAAGTTCTTTAGGTGGTATGATAAAGGAGTGGGAACATTGACTTTCTGGATCTTTCAATTTGAATATTTTATGATTAACAACCATGCAAGTGTAAGGCAATGACAGAAACAAAATTAAGCAACAGTAAGACTTAAAATATTAGACTTAAGAACGATTAAGTTATTTGACGGAAGAAAGCACGTACGTGTCAAGGATTTCCAAAAACTATACACCTGAGAAAAAGGCCAATGATGAGCTATTAGATCGTGCTAAAGATGATAACGTAGAGAATTTTTTATTTAAAACAAATGCCTCTTATTGTATTATGCTGGTAACCAATCAGAAAAATGAAAACCTACCTTTTGGTTGAAGATCATGCTGAAGGTAGCAGGCAACTCAATTTCCACATCCAACTTATAACTTTCCTTCCAGTCATGAGATCCAAAGATGCATTAAAAATATATCACAGCAAGATGAAAGCTTCTAACAAGGAAACAGATGGAAAAAAAATGGAAGGAAAGCAAGCACACTACATTGCGCCTAATAAGAGAGACTAGAGTAAGAGTAAGAAAGACAAAATGGCATGAATCAACCGACGGTGGGGGAATTGATGGAAAAGAGAAATAAACGATTATCGTTGTTTATAATTGAAGATAGAAATCAATCGACTTTAAAGTTTATAACTAAATTTTGTTTCATATAATATATTTAAATTGTCTTAACTACCTAACGCAGTATTCTTCATGTACAGGGTCCAAGGCTTGTGTTTAAAGTTTGTGTTATAAAATGCTAGCATATTTCAATCTAACAGAGAATAATGACATAGTTTACAAAGCAAGTTAACAAATACTTACATTAAGTTATTTAAATTTTTTAGATTTTCTGAATATCCATGGGAGCCAATGGGCAAGTAGCTATTTTGCAAAAATGTTTTCTGTATTTCTTGGAAATTGTAGTGGGCTCTGGGAATTTGTAAAATAAGGCTAGCGATATGGGCGTTATTTTAAGATGCTGGGGAATTGATATGCACATAATGTCCTTTTAGTAAACATTTTTATTCTGATTTTGTTGAATACAATGACATGCTACCTAAGAAAGCTTAAAGTATCTGCCTATATTGATAGCCAAAAGTCACCTTGGGTAGGATTTGGAATAATTTTAATTCATTATTTAGGTTCATTTTTTAATTTTGAGGCCGCCGACTTCAATAACACCCTTGGAGTGATTTTGTTAAATGCTGAGGAAATTGCCCTTAGCACACAGGTGAAATTTTTTGTAGCAAATATCTTTAAATAATCGCCTTGATATGACCCTATTTACGTCTGTCCTGTCCTCTTTGAATCCTTGAATCTTTAAATCTTTGAATCCCTGGGCTTTTAAAAAAGATAACATGTAATGAAGAAAACCAATAGACCTGAGGTTACTCGTTTTAGCTAGATCTAAAGGACAAAACTATCAGTGTCGTAATGTAATACCAGGTGATAATAATAATAATAATAATAATAATAATAATAATGGGGTTTCTACCCCTGAGTCCCCCGAGAGCTCGTATTGCTCCAACACTTGGCAATCTTGCCACAAGAAAGTTGCATTGATGAATTGCCGCTGAATCAATGCAGCAAAAGCAGTTTTCAGCTGTGCTTCTTTTAGCTTGTTCGGTGGAGCCATTCAACATCTCTGCGATATTGATCCAAGTATCCAGATGGTAAACTCCTCTTTGGTATCGCAAACAACATCTTCTTTGTTATCATAGTGCTAGAGGGTTTTACACTACCTCTCTTACCAGGTGATTAACATCAGTGATCAAAATTGTGCCATATAAATCACATGTTCAAAAAAACGTCTAGTTTCCATTTTGTTTTCTGAAAATATTAACATTCCCACTTAATAAATGCAACTGCAAATTTTAGACAAAAAATATGTACAAATCAATATCTTTTTTCATTTGTGAACGTAAACGTGAGTAAATAAATGGTTTGAAATTAGTTTTCCAGGAGAAAAAACTACAAAATTTTAATGCAGAAAAAAGTTACCTAAATAACTCACTGGTCAACTTGTAGAAAAATGAAAGAGGTGTAAGACATAGGTACATTGTATCTCTAGACCTGTTTTAGTGTATACTGAAATGCTTATAAGGAAAATAGAAGTAGATAGCAAAAATGTTGGTGGCAGAAGTAAAAAAAGCTNCCATTCAACATCTCTGCGATATTGATCCAAGTATCCAGATGGTAAACTCCTCTTTGGTATCGCAAACAACATCTTCTTTGTTATCATAGTGCTAGAGGGTTTTACACTACC
This sequence comes from Morbakka virulenta, assembly GCA_003991215.1. Lineage (NCBI taxonomy): Eukaryota > Metazoa > Cnidaria > Cubozoa > Carybdeida > Carukiidae > Morbakka > Morbakka virulenta. The sequence continues at coordinate 2,595,371 of RDPX01000019.1, forward strand.
TCTCTTACCAGGTGATTAACATCAGTGATCAAAATTGTGCCATATAAATCACATGTTCAAAAAAACGTCTAGTTTCCATTTTGTTTTCTGAAAATATTAACATTCCCACTTAATAAATGCAACTGCAAATTTTAGACAAAAAATATGTACAAATCAATATCTTTTTTCATTTGTGAACGTAAACGTGAGTAAATAAATGGTTTGAAATTAGTTTTCCAGGAGAAAAAACTACAAAATTTTAATGCAGAAAAAAGTTACCTAAATAACTCACTGGTCAACTTGTAGAAAAATGAAAGAGGTGTAAGACATAGGTACATTGTATCTCTAGACCTGTTTTAGTGTATACTGAAATGCTTATAAGGAAAATAGAAGTAGATAGCAAAAATGTTGGTGGCAGAAGTAAAAAAAGCTCGGATATGAAGATGAAACTATACTAATTGCTGGTAATCAGGCAAATAGGAACTAATGTATGTATATTTTTCCCTTTCTATGAGACCGTTCTGATAATTGATGACTCTTTGATATCTGCAGTCTTCTTATCTAAAGAAGTACCATTGTTTTCTTACTTATCCTTTTGAATTTGAGGTCAAAATAGGATTTTCCTTGCTCTTTATGATAAATGACTAAAAATTTTCAAATGGGAATATTAGATCAAGATAATATGCCTGGTAGTTAGTTACCTTAGATCTTAATGTAAGAGCCCAAGCCCCATTGGAAGAAGGTATAATAAAGCTTACTATTTACTGACTATATTGTAAGGATTGTTGTCTCCTATATTGCTGAATCAAAGCGTTCCTTGAGTCGAATGGACCAGGGGCACAGAAGAGCTGTTCAAAAAGGTGACAATAAGCCCCATGAAGAAGCCAAACAGTGCTGGACACAAGGTAGCACCTTGGACTTGCAAAATTAAAAAAAAAAGATATAGACAAAAAAAAACTACGACACAATAAGTACAAAAATTAAAGTAACAATACATTTCCTACAGCACAGCAATCATATTAAAAGGGTATCTGCCAGAAATATATTTTCCAGCACTTAAAAACACACCCCACAATCACACGACAGGCATGATGTCACCCCCAAAAACAACTCAATCCCTGTTACTAAGTAGGTCTGCACTGTCAAGCTGCACTGTCGAACTCTACCTAATCACCTACGTAGGCTGACGACAGAAGAATTATCACTCGGAAGGCTCAGAGAAAGCTTGTTACTCATGACATGATAAAGCTCCGACAGTTAGTTCTTCCAAGTCTATGAAGTGAAGTATTTTTAACACAACACCTGCATGCAGATCATAAAATATTACTGAATATAAAAAAGGCCTTATTAATTCTAATACCATAGCCTTTCTTGAACATTTACCCAACAATTTGGGGAAACTTTATTACAGGTACAGTGCAGTGATCATGATGTAAGAACATATAAAATACAAAATAAAAGGTTCAACAAACAGAAAATATAAAACTGAAACGAAGATATTGAGCTCCTTGACAATAGGAAGGTAATTATGATATTCTTTGTATTATCATTATCGAGTGGCGTTATTATTATATCCATTATTAACATTTTCATTATTATTATTATTATCATCATCATTATTATTATTATTACATATATTTAATTAGGTTAACTCTTTCAGAAAAATTTAATTTCTAGTATCAATATCGAGCCTGAGTAAAGTTGATAAGTAATAAGATAGTTAAAAGATTTTATCAACAGTAAAACCAGACAAAGGAGATGTTAGATAATTGTAAAACGATTGAATGGCATCGAGACAGTTTTCAGTTACACGAATAAGCATATTAAAACAACAAGGAAGCTATCAAGTAGAGACCAAAAATAAAATTAGTTAACATTTCAAAACGAGTGTGCATCTATGAATCGTATCGAAATGTATCGAAATGGGATTAAAGGCAAGCGTCTTGAATCGTTCGACGGTTCTGTTATGCTTCAGTTCTACAGATGAGTAGTCTAATCTTGTTGTTATTGTTGATGTTGTTGTGTTGTATGTTGCAAAGCTGACTCAAGGAACTGTCAGTTAAAAATCTTAAAAAGATGATACCTATATATTTTTTCTTTCCACGCTACTGCGTCACTAGGTAACCAAGGATAAGAATGGCTGCATCTCAAGTCCAGACCAGGACCTCAGAGGTACAGAACATCGCGCAAGATTGATGCGGTGCCCAAAAGTGCTGAAATCTGAGCAATTGCAGCAATGTTAGGGATCTGCAATATTTCGAATGCTTCGAATATATATATATATATATATATATATATACCAGTATCGAAGTAAATATCAGCAATGGACAATGTTCAATAATGTAAGAATATTAAAGCTATCATATGGTGAACGACAAAAAAATCAACAAAACTTAGTTTAGAACTGTCACTTCATGTTTTCACAATCATCAGCTAAATAAAATGAAAGAAAAATAAATTTTTGTTTAGCTGACGATTGTGAAAACATGAAACTGACAGTTTTAAACTAAATTTTGTTGATTTTTTGTCATTCACTTTTTATATGATGGACTAGTAGAAGTCAAATCTATACGTTCCATATTCTAGAGCTTTATATGGTAGAATTCTAAACAATAATCTTTCATTACGTTAAGTAAGGTGTGGTAAAGCAGTAGAAATGGATCGTGAACGACGACGATAACAGAGTCTACATTTGTTGCAGACTGAAGAAAATTTTAAAAATATAATTCTCAAAGTGTTTGCGGACAGATATTAATTGTTTGTCTTTTCACAACTTCCCAATTTCTGATAGAACTATTTTAGTTATCTTTCAAAATTACAAACAACTTCTCCAGCTAAGCCTCACAAAAGAAGATATTTACATTTTTCAACTTAAAATTTCCTGTAGAAGTAATACAATCAGACCAACAATTTGCAGCTATGTATTCACATTTTTAGTATATTTATTTTATTTACAAAGAAATTTATATTTGCTGTACGTTTTTCATAATTAATGATGTGTGTTGTCTATATTAGAGCCATGGCAGAACGACAGAGATTAAACCAATACCTCTTTTGGAATAATCTGGTCCAAAATCCATGCGAATGGAAATGACTGTCCGACAACAACCTTACTTCACAATTTGAAAACGTCTGAGAATTAACCAGCTTCTGTACAATGCTTGGCATCTTGTTCCTTGATTTGTTATATCCCTATTTGTCTAATTTTGTCAGTAGTACAGCTGAGTCATTAATTCGTCTCCAGCTCCACGTTTAATAACCTTAAATGGAACATAGAGTTTTGTTATCCTTGATAGCTCTCTAAAAGAAGAGGGACTTACTACTCACATCGTTGTAAAGAACATTGAGTGTAAATTTCAGATGCAACACTGGTTTGCGTGACTTGAAATAATTAGAGAATTATCATTTCAGTGATATTTTCACTAATGGAATTTCCTGATGATAATAATCTTTTATCTGAAAGCTAAAAGGGAAATATATGTACTCCCTGTCAAGTGAAACCTCTTTGTTGAAATTTTTTTTGTCTCGCTCTACCTCTGAAGTGTCTAGCCTAAAGTGAAACCTGGCTTTAAATCCAGTACACACTGTTTTTATTCTATAAATGATGCATGGAATCCAATATCAAAAGACGAAAACGGCCCATCAAACTTGCAATATTATGTTCGTGTGTCTTGTCATCGTTTTGATTACTTCTTACAGCGTTTTTTCTAATGTAGAATCAAAAGATTTATTAACCCCGCCCTTGTAATATCATATCATGACAAGATGAGATTATTTTTTTGAATCGTTTAAATTTCCTTGTAAAGCAGAGATAGCATGTGATGAAGACCGGTTAGCCAAGAGACTTAGAAGTATAGGTAAGTGAAGATATTCTCAAGCTTTTTGATAAGTATTTATTCACTTAAAAATTCTATCCATTCTCTTTTATGGTTTTTGGCTATTAAAGGTATTAAATGGTATGCTTCCTGAATAAAAGGAAGAAGAACGCTGAAGTGTTTAGAAAGAGAGAAAGGGGTTCAACATTATTTTGTAATCTTGTCATCTCATTTGTTTTTTAAAAAAAATACTAGATGTAATATTATCTGATGATAATGTCAGAGAAGCTGAAACGTAATTCACAATACCATCTGACAAAAGTAGCAAAGAAACTATAAGTTGCAGAATAGATACAGGTTTTCTTGCATTATATCTTTTGCAAGTTCTCCCTTGAATACCTTCAGCCTAATTTTTATCAGCTTACGCATCAAATCTTAGTACTTATTAAAAAAAACCCACTATAAGTTGCAGAATAGATACAGTTTTTCTTGCATTATATCTTTTGCAAGCTCTCCCTTGAATACCTTCAGCCTAACTTTTATCAGCTTACGCATCAAATCTTAGTACTTATTAAAAAAAACCAACTATAAGTTGCAGAATAGATACAGTTTTTCTTGCATTATATCTTTTGCAAGCTCTTCCTTGAATACCTTCAGCCTAATTTTTATCAGCTTACGCATCAAATCTTAGTACTTATTAAGTACTGCTTTAGAAGATTTACACGTTGTTTTTTCATAAGAAAATAAGAACAGAACTAAATACTATAAGTTAATATGGCAGGGTAAATTTGGCGTTTTAACATCAGATGTTTCTTAGCTGATTACTTATTTTGGGACCTAAAATTGCTTTCTTGTTTTAAAATTAAACATTTGTGGATAAATGCAAATTGTCGCAAAGAAACAAAAATACAGATCAACGTTAAAAGTTACAATGTTTTCAAAAAAAATATTAAGAAATTAAAAAACTTATAAGAACTTTTGAGAAAAAAATTGTTTAAAACCTTTCATCCATCCTTGCAAAAACTAGCGTTAATGGAATCTTTTCACAAAAAGAGAAATTTCAATTTCCTAACTGTTCTTTAGCATAGTACTAAATTTCTTAAAATTTTGAGCATCGTGGTACTAGTTTTGTATAGATCACAATCTTATAAAAGGTGTAGTAGCTAAAGCTGTAGAAAACTGTAATCCGTCTCTATGTAGTTAAGTGCTAATTAATCACAAACACAGTATCCTTTACCTTCCCTACAACAAATAACAAATAAAAGAATAGTACTAATATAAGAAAATAATACTAAAATAAGAGAATAGCACCGAAAAAATAAATCTAACCAAACCTAAGATTGTTTTAATATCATGATTTCTATCACATTTCCAAATAACAGTGTAAAACGTGAAGAGTCGGGATTGTGACACAGTTGTAGGATTGAACATCATTTAGCTACATTTCTGTTAATATCTAAGCTGGCACTGAAATCAAGCTGAAATAAACTTTTTTCTCCACTCATGTTAATGATTATAATAATATTAGCAATGACAATCTTGGTGAAAAAGGCTTGTAAGAAAAGATGGACGATCAAACACAACTGAGTTTAAAAATAAATTTCTTTTACAAGTGTTTCACTTGTTTGTTATACCATGTACCTATCAACTTTCTTGTAATATAAAAACTTGATTTTTCTTTTGATTTTTGTGTCAGATTGCATGATACCATCTACTTAAAAAATATATAATGTTGATGTAAGTTCAAAGGCAAAGTCCTATCTTTTTAAAGTTAAAATATCGCGTGTTTTTGTAAATAATGAAAATGTTTCTAAATGTATTTTTAGGATAAAAAATATCAACCAATATGATTTTTATTACACCGGCATAGGTTTTTCACTAAAAATTATTTAATTCTTTATAGGGTTTTTACCTCTTTATCTCTAGTTTCTTGTAATTTTAATTTAATTGCGTTATATAATTTCCTAAATTTTGTTTTTTTTATCTACCCCACTCTATATAATGAGAATTTCAAACCTCTAAAATATTTGTAATTTGCAGCCAAACTAATTTTAGCTTTCTTCCTTTACATTTTAAATGTGATTTTAGCACTAAACTCTAAACTACTTGTTTCCATAAAAGAAGGTAAAGGATAATTGGTCTTAGTCACTCATATCCTTGCTATTTGTAGTTATTTGATGATTTGGAATAAGTTTCTTGAGAATAGTAAATAAATAGGTCCTATGATTGTGATTCTTATCATCCTTAAAATGACCATGTCTGGACAATTACAACGAAGGGAAGTTTAAACCCAATTGATGCAATCCATCATGATGGGCTAACAAAGTCTTCAATATCAGTATCAATGTAAAGTACATGAATTTTTGTATGGGTAATACCAAAAAGATTACATCATCGGATTCTATTTCTACGAATTACGCAAACATTCATAGTGATAGTTACTGAGCAAGTGAAACTGTATCAGAAGCTCCAAGCAGACTAGATTGATTCGGAATGAGATGGTCTTAATTAATATGATTGGTATTAAGAATCATATAGATTTGATACAAGTTATAAATATTTACTGGTAGCCTTTTAATAGTAGACTGCCTTTTTAATATCTCTTTTGAATGAGACATTTTAATGATATTAATTATTATTATTATTGATAATCTTTATACAGGATAATCATTTCAGTTCTATATACATATTTACAAAATATACATATTAAAAACTGTTCTACCAATGCTTACATTACTTACATACTGACTGTTCCTTCGAACACATACACTCGTTTCTAACACTCTGTCACGTTTTGTTCTGTATCAGTGTATAACACCCTGGCTACATTGTTTTTTTGACGTATCTTCTACTTCAATTGCTTTGTTTACAATCACGTTAGTAAATTCAAACTTTTTCGAACCGCCTATCTTATTTAATCTTTGCGCTATTTTACTTTCAGAACATTTGAAGCTTAGCCCAACAGTCAACTTTCATTGCTGAGATGTCTTTTTTGTTGTTTCCATTCTCACGTTGTTTTTTATCCCGAATTAGTGAAATAGGGTATTTTACTGCTGATTGGAATTTGTGAAAGTTTGAGCATCGTTTATTAATATTTTGATACCTTAATACTTTTGTTAAATCTCATCTCTTTCACATTTTTTTCATATCACTACCAAGCTTTGATTTTCAAACTAGGTGTAATGACAGTCAAGCAGTTTTTAGTAGGTAATGTCAAAATCTTCCATCACTTCATTTTACTTACAGGCTGCCATTTGTTATGCAAACCAATATCGAGATACGGGAAAGGCACCGTATTTGCCATGGGTAGCATATCCTGATTTTTAATTATGACTATTAATAAGTTAAAACTTTAGTACGGACATTCTTGATGCGAATACATGACAGTTGTTCAAGCGGATCACCAGTCTGGTCTATGATAGCCATTTTTTAAAGCGATCGCAGAAATAGTGTTTTTTGAGGCAAGTGAGAAACTCAAATTTCGCCAGTTGAAAAATGCGCCCTATTTTCAACAGATATGAAGACTTCAGCTTTATCTTGCTGATGCATTTAGTTATTCAGATTGTGAAAATATTATGATGTAGATGGAAATGTAATTTTGCACTTTTACAAAGTTTCAAATTCACTGGACTTTTACTACATTTTTTTTCACAATTTCCTTGCTCTCTTTGTATGCTAAGATCAGTTGCTCTGAATTTGGAAGGGAAATTGTTGTTCTGTGTGAGACTTAACCCTATATACATAACTGGTATGTGATATTCAAGGACAAGAACCTGTAAAAGTAACTGGGCACTGAAGCGAAATATATATGGCTTGCAAAATATTATGGTTAAAATCAAGCGCCAATAGCTTAATTTATAGAACCTACGGCATAATTAGGTTCACATATATTATTACTAACTTTTCTGTTATTCAGATTGATGTAATGCATTAATTTGTGTGTCATAGACTAACAATAAAGGAGGTAAAGTACATCTTTGAAAGACTCCTTTTTCTTTTTATACAACTGATGGCAAATATAATCACATTGAAATTGTTGGTAGTAATCTGTACGTGATACTTTATATACGACGCTTTTTCCAATGAAAGGAGATGGAATGAAATAATTTCATAAAAAATGTATCATTAGTTTGTAGTTTACACATTTCTTTTTTTTCTTTGCACATTGATATTTTTTCCTTTTCTAAAACTCTAGCTTGTTCATTTCAGGATCTTCTCTTGTAATTGTTCATAATTTTCAAGTTATTGAAAGCAAAATTTAACGTGATCTTTTCTGATGAGGTAAGAAGGGACCTTCGACAGTATTAAGTACAACAGCATCATACCAAGGTTGAAGGTTGAATGGTTTCCGTGGCGTGACTGTTTCATGTTCAAATAGGAACAAATCTTGTTTCCAATATGATGCCGACTCCCCTTTTCTCAAAACTCCAAAAATGAATCTCCACAGTTGTATTGATTATCACAGACATCTCCTGTTAGCCAAGATGTTAATTCGAGAAAACAGAGCGAAGCTCCAGATTGTACTCTTATTATGCTTGTAATTTCTTGGTGAATAAGCAGTATTTCTAAATAAAAATTTTTGTTGAAAGCGGCAACGTTTTCCTTCAAGGCAAAGTGTTAAAATCTTCGATGACAATTTTTTCAAAAGTGTGTTATTCAATAAAGAATATTTTCCTAAAAATTTGTTTGGATTTTATTGCCATCAGACTCAAAGGTTATCCGACTAAATTTCCAACACTTAACACTTTGGAGGCTTTTGCAATAGAATCTTTATCCTCAGTTTTTCTATACATCAAACAGAGTAGTGATAATCTTTTAATGGCCTTACACCTTATTGAGCCGATTTTTCAAATAGATATGCAGTTTTTTACTTGTTATATTTTCAATAGGTCATAAATCGCTATATGTAACAAAATTGTAAGTATCATTCTCAGCGTTTAATAGTGTAGTAGGTTTTTTTTATAGCAATAAAGTTTTCTTTCGAAAAGTATTTGTTTTTCGAAAATTAACTCCTGTAGGCTAAAACGCTCTTGTGTTAGGCTGAGAGTACCTGTTCAAGGTCTGACTGGTCATCATCTTCCATCCTTTAGTTGCTGCCGCCTGTTACTGTCTAGAATATTGTTGATAACTAATTCCGTGTGTGTATAATAGTGAGGTAATCAACTAAAGTGGAGACTACATTAGTACATAGATGCTTGCAGACATTCTTCATTTGCATGCGAATCATGATCTTCATTGTAAATATCGATCCAATTAAAAACACCGCTTGTTGTATGTAGTGATTTCAAAGACATTTCTGTAATTATTTTCTGAATAGGTGACCTGTCTGTCTGGTTGAAATCTTCCTTCGCAGGGCAATGCATATCTTCCTAGAGATATAAAAAAATCTCTTTAAAATTTGAGAAGGGAAAGCTAATAGTGTATACTCAAGGTGATACTGGGGGGCAAAGATTACATGTATTATTGCCAGAAAAATTTAAGAACCTTTGCTCAGGAAATTTAAGAAAAATAAAATAAATATTGTTTTAGCTAGCAAACAAGACCTTCTACTAGCCTATCTTGATGTAGTACTATATTACTACTACCAGTAATAATAACAGTTATTTTCATTATTATTATTATCGAGTGGTTACACACCATCTAGTGATGGATTGGTGAAAAACCCACATTCAGCTTTCAGCAACAAGCCTGGTAGGTTGAATGCAGGCACATGTACTGTTGCCATAAGAGTGAGATAAAATAGAAAACCAAATTGAAATGGCAACATCACTTCAACGTTGCAAGTGTAGCCCCACAACCACCGAGGAAAGCACATTACTCAAGCATGTCTTTTCCCGTTACTGTCATAATCTCGTCAATTCATCCGCCACAAGGCCTTCCCATCTTGCACTTCCCTCCGCATCGTCCAAGCATGAGGTCTTTTTCCATAGACTAAGCTCGCATGATGTGACCAAAGTACTTGAATTTTTGTTTCATCTCACTACTTTGTAATGGGAGCGGTGGCTTGATCTCTTCAACAATTGATTTGTTGGTCCGTCTTGCTGTCCATGGTATGTGGAGCATTCGACGCCAACACCAGAGCTCGAAGCTCCCTATTCTCTGTATGTCTGTTTTGCGAAGTGTCCATGACTC
>RDPX01000019.1:2623697-2648697 GCA_003991215.1 Morbakka virulenta
CATCCACACTGTTCTTTATCTATCTTTTGTCTGATTTTTCTACGGGCTCTCTGTATACTGCTCTTCAAAATCAGTTTGACTACATCACTCATAAAGCCAATGGTTCCATGCAACTCCCATTCTATTGCAGCAGGTTTCTTAAGGCAAAGCAATAACATTTGACTTACTAAGATCATCTGGTATTCCACCACTATCGTACACTTGTTTATCAGCTCTATCAATCTCTCAATTTCAAAGTCCTCTAATGGTGTTAACATTTCTGTAACAATCTCATCACGTTCTGCAGCTTTGTTCCTTTTCATTTTGCTAAGGGCTGCCACCACTTCTGATCTTAGAATAGTAGGCCCATCCATGTTCTTTTGTTTTGAGAGTTTCTCTCCTCTGTCATCTTGGAACATGTCACTAATATATTCATTTTATCTTTCTGGCACTCTTTCCTTTTCCACTATAATTTTGATATTCGTATATAAAAAGATTGTAAAAATGAGATAATAATAATGAACTGATTGACAGAAGATCTCAATGAAAATAAACTTGTTGAGGTCTTCCATCAATCGAAGTTTTGCCTGTTTATGGAATATGAAACTTCAGGTTCTTATTAATTAATTTAAATTATTTTACGTTTCCAAAGCTCATCAAACTTACTGAAATAAAACCACTCTAAGGTTTAAAAAGCTTAAATCGCGAATTGCGTTTTTACTTATAAAAAGTTCGACAAAGATTTGATTTGTTTCTATTTTTTTATCTGAATCACCTGTTTCATAATGCTTGAATGGTACTCTGGGGAGATATATTTTACAAACGTATAGATATCGATACGTCCTTGTTAATCTCTCTCTCTCTCTCTCTCTCTCTCTCTCTCTATATATATATATATATATATATATATATATACATATATGTATACATATATGAATACTATGTATATGTATGACAGAAATAACTTACTAAATATCAAAATGCCCTCATTTTGGCAAAACAGTGATTTGAAGCCTCTACACACGAGTACTTTGCAGGAACCAAAATCAGTTGGGTTGATCAAATAAAAATACATATTTATTAGTAAAAATTAGTATTTATTTAATATAAACATATTGCACGATAAAGATCATTAAAAAATCCCTTTTGCCAATATACTAACCTGAAGCTTTTTAAAAGAAGAAATTAATATATCAATTAGTACCAAACAAATATTAATGACGGCATCTAGGATCAGCATGCGATTATGCTTGTCTAGGAGGTACAAACATCGATTAAAATGTGTACTAGCATTTTTTGTCACCGTTTTATTATACCATTTTAACAAACAAATGGATCAGTGCCTGTCAGTCCTTCAATAGTCAGGTGACGTGACGAATTTCCGCACCAAAGGTGGACTCCTCATCCAAAAGTGTAAATTCGATATATCATAGTACTGATCCTACATAGACTCAGGGAAACTTGTGATTTTCATAAAATAATTTGTTGTGAGTCTTCTAAATTGTTAGATGTCTCCATTCCAGTTTTACTTTTGTAAACCCTTGCCTTTGTTCCAACTCTTTGCTAATGTCGTGTGATTCGACTAGACTCAACAAAAATCTTCATAGTCTTGCTATCTATGCAAGACAGTATCTTTCATCGGTTAGAGTATAAGAACTTGAGGTAGACCTGTTAGCTACTTTACCTTGCAGCTCTTCTTCATGGCAATTGCTACCTATTTTTCCTGTATCGATCTCCTTCTTTTAACTATTTCTCAGTAATTGAGACACTGTCTGACTCCACTGATAACACTGTGGACAACAATCAGACTGCTAACATCTTTGTTTTTCGTGGCTTTAATGCTCATCACTTGCACTGGTTGACTGATTCTAAGTCACCTGAAAGATCTGGAGAAGTAATCCACAACTTTGCTGTTGCCCATGATTTTATACAGCTTGTTAATTTTTGCACACTATTTCCTGAAGAACATTCAGGAGAAACTTTTCTTTTTGATTTCTTTTTTACTTTGGTTTCTGAGCGATATAATATTTTACTCCAATTGAGATTTTTGATCATTTTATTTCACTGCATAGTTTAAAACAACTGTTTCAAAGCCTGTTTGAAAAGGAACATCGCTGTAAGACGTCTTAATTTGGTCAAGCTGTCTGAGATGGGCTTAATCAATTTCTTGGTTATAACACTTGAAATTCAGTCTTTAAAAAACCAGGGTCTAATGCTCCAACTAAATTTACAGAATGAGTTGGGGATATAATTAAAACATTGTTACCCAGTTACAATGTCAAGTCCCATTCTTCTAGATGGTGTGATGCTTATTATTCCTCTGGCATTGCTCACCAAAAGCATTTCTATATCCAGTTTCAACCTAAGTGAAGTAAGGTACCTTAGATTTTTTTCGCGCAGTCTAAAGCTCCTGGTCTAGATTTGAGTCCTGGTGTTGTATTGAAAGAATGTGATTCTAAGCTACCTTCATTGGTCTCCACACGTTTCAAACTTTGGCTACAGGAGTCTTGTTTTCCTAGAAAGTTTTTGTTGTTCCCATTTTTAAGAGTGCAATTAATCAATCTCATCCTGAAAAATATCAACCTGTCAGTCTTCTTTCCGTATAAGTAAGGTCTTTTTAGGCTCCTTTTTCTTCAAAAGTTTCCTTGATATTTGAAAGGGCCTTTAATTTTAACTTTAACTTTATTCTTAACTTTATTCAGTTCATTTTCTCAGCTCCGGCATGGGGTACTATTGCTATATCTGAACAAATGCTCCATCGTTGCATTTTGATGTTTTTAATAGAGTTCAAAAACGTGTTTTTAACTTGATAAGTCCATATCTTCCTGCTAATTGGCGTCAGTTTACCATTAACTATTACGATGACACGGCCTTGTTTTCTTGCGGAGCAAGTCAAAGATACGTAAGTTTTGGAGTCTCATTTTCAGGGTGTTAGAGATTGGAAAAGAAAATCGCTATTTTTTTAAGCAGTAAAAACCAAAATGATGTCGTTCAATAGAAAGTTACCTTCTGATCTCCCAACAGTATGGACAATGATTCTGATGTTAACCAGAGCGAATCTTCTTCTAGAGGTAAGCTCGTCAATGAGGCTGCTCAGTTTGTAATTTTCTCCAGATATAGCTTGGATACGTAAATTCAATCTATTTTTAAGTATACTTTTAAAAACGGTTATTTACGGTTAATTACTAAAAAGGTTGGTTGTTTGATGCTAGGGAGACCACCTTACACTTAAGGCAATTTTGTTTCTCCTAAATATGCCATTAGCCCTTGAAAAGAGTACTGTTGCGATTGCCATAAAAGAAAGGTGCTCTCTTTTCCCATCTTGTTCATTTCGGCAGACTTCAGAAACATATTTAAGCTAAAAAAAAAGTTTTGAAAATTGTTTTAAAAAAATTGTTTTCAAAAAATTGTTTTAAAAGTTGTTGTTAAAAATTGCTTTAAAAATTGTTTTTGAAAGATTTTTTCAAAATTGTTTTAAAAATTTGTTTTAAAAGTTGTTTTTGAATAAGTGCTTAAAAATTGCTTTTCGAAAATTGTTTTAAAAGTTGTTTTTAAAAATTGTTTCAAAAATTGTTTTAAAAATTGTTTAAAAGTTGTTTTTAGAATTGTTTATAAAAATTAAGTCTACTCTTTGTAAAACCTTCCGTTACATAAAAAATATAAGGGCTGCAGATGAATAATTATTGTAACTTTAATTGATGTCTGTACTTATATCATTGTGAAAAATTAGAAGATATATGACTGAATACTTTATACGAGAGAATTGCTTGAGATTAGCTTTCAGTTGTGTTGTAATGTATTTTTATTTGTGTCGAGTACACTTTTAATCTAAAAAACCAAATACAATAATGTGGCATGTTTGTAAGTTCAAGTGGCGATTTATACGCACTTTCTTTCCTCTGAAAATTTATTAAATATAGCTTGTATTCATATCCAGATGTATACACTGTTTGGTCCAGGGAAATGCAAATATTTCATTGGGCTGCAAAAATTCAATACGGAAAGCTAAGGAACACTCAGAAAAAGGGCTTATCCGACCCCAATCTTTACAGGTTAAGAACAACAATAAAAATAAAAAAATTAACTAAGCAGCCATAAAAGATCAATTCTTTTCTCAGGATGCTTTGAAAGCCTATGCTGAATATCTACGATCTAAAACTGAATATAACTAAAGAAAGTAAAAAGCTTAGGCTTGGTGTAAGAACACTTTAAAACCCTGTATTGAATACAGGCTATGTTCCTTTCGTATGTTACAGAAAAGAGGCCTAAATCAGGGGCTTTGCAAGTCCCTTATCAACGATAAAAGCCTACAGTGGAAAAAGGAAGCAAGCCATAGAAAAGGGAAAACTTGAAATTTGGTGGCAGGGGTACCTTTGAACATTGAGGTGAAAATAGACTATGTAATAAACCCATAAGTCTACTGAAATGACTCCCAGAGCCAAAAAAGGAGGTTATACTGGCCAATCATTGGAGATAAAAGCCTGTAATAAAAAACTGAATAAAATCAAGCTGAGTTGAGAAGTGAAATTTGGTATTTAGTCTGGCACCCTGTGGTTAATACAGATTCTAAATTTTTTTGATATATCCACGGGAAACTAAAGAGGGTTGAATGAGTTTAATGCTACAGGTAAAGATCTACCATAGAAAATAAGTTTAACCAGGCAATGTGGACGCCTAAAATTTATGTTAGAACTTTGCAAGAGTACTCTGAATAATAGCCACTTTTTAATATATCTTTTAAGATGACTACCAGAGCAGAAAAAGGCAAATTCTTTCCCTTTTTCTGCCCCAGTTTGCAATAATAAAGATTTAAAATGTAAAAATTGCCAAAAAGGTAAATTATAGACCTTACAAATATAGTGACAGGTTAAGTCCGATTGTCATTTTGGATGTACTTGTTCATCATAAGATCAATTACTCAATGTTATTTTACTATTTACCAGATGTTTTGGGCAGCGCTGGTACCCATACCAATCAACTATATGGAGGGTGAAACTTTGACACATTCCCAATTTGTCAGCTTTTAATAACTTTTGTATTATAGCAATTTCTTTATAGCTGCTACTATTGGCTGTGGTAAGGTACAGCCGAACGTCTGTAATAGAACATTTGGAATACCTCTCAACTCAGGGAAACAGACATAACTTTACGTTTTCGTACCCAAGGTTTGGTAATTCGATATGAGAGCCTCTGAAGAAAGATTTCTTTCATAAAAAGTAGATCAAATGATTTTCTCTGGCTTTAGATATTAAAATTCTTTTCTTCTCACTTCTATATACTGATAAAAAGATAATGTGAATTGAAATCATTTTTTATTTCAACATTTACTTTGGTGTAAATGCCAGTGGAGGAGCGGATGCAAGTGTGACTGCAAGGGTGAGGAGTGAATAGAGTAAGTTCCGTGAACTATTGCAAGTGTGACTGTCAACCAGTAGAGTTTTATCTTTTCCAACCAAAGGCAGAGTATACCAGGTATGTGTACGGAGTGTTATGATTGACAGACATTGAAAGTTTGCAGGCATTTGATAAGTGGGAGTGAAGAAGAATGGAGAAAGAAAAACGGACCAACAAACTAAGTTAAACGGATGTCCTCAAACGAGTAAATGAAACGCCTCAACTACTGGAACTATCAGAAAGAGAAAGAAGCGATGGATTGGCCATATTCTAAGGCGAGCCGGCTTGTTACGAACTGTCCCGAAAGGTAGGATGGAAGGAAAAAGACCTAGTTGAAGGAAGAGGATGATGATGTTGGATGAGATCAAGAATGAAGTGACCTACGCTGAGATGCACAGAAAAGCAGATGACTGAGGGGAGAAAAAGTCATGAGAGAGTTGGCTGACAGTCAGATAACCTGATGATGATGAATGCCTCTTGGCCAGAACATTCTAAAGAAGCGAGCAAACGTGAGTGTCGAATGAAGACCATAAGGAAAGAGGAAGAAAGATATAACCGAAGAATAGCTGTAACAAAGAGAAAAATGTCAACCAACATGAAACTACGAACGATTAAAATCTACTAATAAGTGTAAAAAGAATTTCCAAAATGTAATATGACCAAATGGACGTCAAATTGCAAAGATGTACATTATTCTCTTTATCATGGGGTATAATTCATGACAGGAGAAGAAATATGGACGCTTTGACAATATTGAAAACTGAAGTTCTTATCAACGCAGTGTATTAAGACATGACAAAATGCCGAATAAAATAATAAAGTAATACCACAAATTTAACATTTCAAAGAAGATGTAAAATAATGATTTACTAGAAAGTGGATGATTTTCTTGAAATCTTGCCCTCGAAGATACAAAGGTTAAGTATGGTTTGAGTGTATGACTAATAAGGGGTTGTTATTAGATCACATTTGGCATTAAACGTAAAGAGTAAGGGTAACTTTAATAAATATGTTAAAGTTAATGTTGATATAAAGGAGATGATTACCACAGTTAATGTTGCTACGAACAAAAATTTTATCGGGCTTTTCTCAATTTTTCTTAAATAAATCTTCTTCTAAATAACAACTAGTACATCTATCATAATCTCCAAATGAAAAGCTCCTAAAAACTTCATATACAAAGCCTACTTATATATGATTTCTCAGTCAGCGTAATGTAAACAATAGCTTGGAGAACGTTCTAGAAGAGTAGGCGTTCTTGTAAATAAATAAGCGAAATTTTGTGCTTGTTTATTTTTCTTTTTACGTCATTAAAAGTTCTAGCAAAATTTTGCGAATTTTCTTATCTCGTAAATGTCTATTAATCATACTGTACATCCGTGACATTGTTTACGACAGTTAAAACCACGCATCTGACTTGAAGAAAATCAAAACATTTTAAAAGAGAACCTGAGCTGCTGGAGTTCCTCTTTTTTTTCTTTGCGCAGAGCTTTGTTGACATTTTATTCCACATCTAAGTAACACATTGTTGTTTTCATCAGAACATTCAGGACTTTATTAAATTTGTTTTGCAACCTCGTTGCCTTAAATCACAGTTTCTGTATGTACCTCAAGGTACAGCCTTTAACATCTATCTTCATATGCGTTATCACATCTTTTTAGTTTTAAACTTTATTTTGCCCCAGCAATTGGTGCTCAGACGGTGCCCTTCATAGGAACTTTCGTTTCGGTAGTGAGAAATTTCTTGGCCAGATACCCTTCCTTACCCCAAGCAATGGCTTTCTCCTATGTAAAGTTCCAAATTACTTTTGCCTGCTCGGCGAATGGAACCCAGAACCTCTTGGATATTGTGCAACTGCACTAACCATTAAGCCACGGCTCCTCATAGGCGTCATCACCTCGCAAGGTTTGAAAGGGGCCTGAGTTTTATAAATTTAATTAAATTTGCTAAATACAAACCAATAACTAGATTATAAAAATTCCACAGAAAGATTCGAGAGAGATAGAAAAAAACCTTTTCTTCTTTTAACAGAGAAGAAGCATAATAAGACCATTGTACAAAATCTAAAATTTTGCAACCAGGATTGTAATCGTTATTTTTAAAAAATCTTCGCATGATAGGCTTTCATCATCCGAATACCAATAACCTACTCTATTTCAATTAGCTCTTTTTAGGTTTCGGTATTTTATTTCTTTTCGGTATATCATAGTATTTAGACGGTCAGAAGATACATTTAAACCATTAATTGTGGCTGCTTTTCATTATGGACAAACTTATTTCCATGTAAACATGTTTATGTGAACTTTATTTCAAACTAATTTTGTATAAATGGTCGGCTCTTATGGAGCACTTAACCATAGAACTGATTCTCCAAATTTTGGTGCCTTCCAAAACGTAAAGGTACTAAGTCATCTAATGAATTTATTAAAATAGGAATGCACTGATAATAATAAACTTATTTTCAGATAAGATTGGCAATTAGTGGAAGAAAACGTAGCCAATACTATGATACAGGGATATTGGCCAAAGTAAAGTTTTAATTAAGTTTATTCTTACATCCAAACCACGAAAATTAACACCGTTTTAAAGTATAAAAAAAACAGCCTTCGATGTTTTTCAAATTCTCCTACCAAATTGAGTTTTTAATTTTTTGTTTATTATATTTGATCTTTCACAGCTATTTAGTAAAAAACACATTTTCATGAAATTTCATAAGGCTTCATGACAAATTTAAGAAAGAGCAACAAGTGACAAAGTTTCTAAAAACCTGCGGTTATTAACAAATCTCAGAGGAAAATTTCCAATACAAACGAAGAAATAATATTGAAGAAAAACTAAAAAAAAATTCTGTCCAAGACCGGGCTTAGGATTATTTGGTATTATTTCAACATGTAATATTATTATTATTATTATTACCTTTATTATTTGATTTTTTCTGTATATGCAAACTGGTAACAATACTTTACAGACGTAACCGCCTTCGAAATTGTGCAATTTATGAAGCAGCGTTTTAAGATACTGTATTACCTTTAATACATACCTAACATGCAACAAATATCCCCATTTTAAGCAAAAAGTTGAATTAATTATGGTCCTCTTAATCACCGCCCTCCAATAAACGTCGCGTTTTAATAAGTGCCGCAGCATAAAAAGCTGCGTTTATGAGAAAAATAGAGAGATAAAATACAACCCACAACTGCTCAGTCTATTCTTTTATTCTTCATTAATACCATAAAATCAATATTTGCTTATTGTAACGATGGCAATTTCATTTATCGTTCCAAAGAAGGAACACCTTATTCAAGTGGGTTTTCTTTGTTAAAAGATCAGCTTTAAATGCAGAATAGATGACCACTGACAGAGAAGCCATTTCAACAAAGAGCTTCTAATAAAGAAGATGCATATGGGTCATTTCATCTTATGGATGAAGGCAGGTATTAAGACATGGATGTAGAAATAAAATAGACTGCTTTTGTTGCAGGTACTTTTGGAGGAAATACAGCGTGTTTTGGGGGAGGAAATTCAGTAAGTGTAATCTGAAAAGCGGAATATTAAAAAAGAATTATTGATGCAAGGCTGTCTTATGCATAATATTATTTCAATTTTTTCGAATACATTTATTTTGAAAGAAGAAGAAAGGGGAAGGATTCTTATGTCTCTGTATTGATTCCTGTATCTCTTTCTCTTCTTAGACCTTAGTAGAGATATATAAAAATAGAGTTTGATAGACTTTTTGCTGCATAAAAGTATATTATCAAAGACGTCTTGTTTCACCACTCAGTGATACAGCAAATCAAATGGGAAGCGGCAGAGAGATATTGGAGTCTATATTGGGTAAACTTTCTGATGTGCACTGAAAAAGTTATTGTGTCAGATGAAAGTATCTGTGGCATATTACTACCACATTTTTATAGATAGGTTAAAGATTAAGGTTTTCGCACTGCTTCATGTCCAACGTCCTTTGAATGATTCTTCAAGAAATTAAAAATGGTTGCTTATTTTCAGAAACAAAGGCTGATGTATGTCTGAGCCACACAATTGATTTAATACTTTGAAGAAAGAGAATCAAGCAGAAAGAAGGGAAATAAATTGCAAGTGTCAGAAAGCAACGTGAGTGGAAGAGAAAAAATGACATTAACGAATAGCCAATCTAAATCAGCACATGTGGCAAAGCTTCGAAAAACTAAAAACCATCAAATGCAAAAGAAAAAATTACAAAGCACTTTGAAAAGGAATGATGGAAGAAAAACAGACAAGAAGGTTAAGTGAAAATCGGCAGAGATTAAAAAATAATTGGCAGTAAGAAATAACTAAAATCACAACAGAAAAAACGAAGATGAAAGAAAAGATCAGTTGTGCTATCAGACGTAGCTGCATCTTAAGCGTCTTCTGGAAAGAACCAGGAGGAAAAACCATAGAATTTACATTGCTTTGTTGCTGTAACAAAAAAATAAAGAGAAGACTTAGGAGAAACAGAGAGGAGAGATTTATACTGCTTCAAAACAGCTGTACTTTAAAAGTGAGCTTTTCGAGAACTTATCAGAAATCTCTGTGGAGAAGCATGACCGGCGACGTTCTGAAAGAATATGACACCTTAGGAGGATCAAAGACCGGAGTGTCAAAATAATTATCGGTAACGCAAAAAGAGGAAGAAGAAATAGCTGCAAATTACATGTAGCAGGACCTGAAAGTTAAATGAAAATCCCAAACATCCCCATAGAAAGAAATAAGGTGATTCAGTGAAAAAGGACTGATTTAAATTCCGCTTAAGATGCACTTGTAATGAAGTCGCCGGCAATTTAGACAGCGAGAAATGAAAAACTGAAGACAGAAGTTGTCGCTCCGTTTAATTCTCATTATATAAATAGTCTGTTTGAATGTACCTAAAGGATCAAAAACCAATTGAAAAACTTAATGTTGTTTCCACTGCGCATCTCTTAGCATTTAAGAGCAATCATTTATACTGAGGTACCTACCCAATCTGCTATGGTAAATTACTGCTTCATCAAAAGAAGGTCAGATTTGACACAGAAATATATTTCTTTGGATATATTTTTTGTTCTTTCTCGCTAATTTATCTCCACGAACATATTATATTGCAGTATTTTAGCTGGTACATGAAAAAACACAGCCAAATGAGTATTTCCAAAGATAGAGCAACGCTTGAATAATTCTTCTTGCGTGTAAGATGATAGAAAAGACAAAGAATATTAGAAATCAGCCGATTGGTCTGAAATGTTATAGAAGTCAACGCCTCAAGCAAAATTTCTTTTAAAGAGCTTTCTAATCAGTTTAGCATAGTAACTTAGAGAAAGCTTTGCTGGCGGAATGTGAAATAAAAAATGCAAATTTGTAACTAGCAAAAGGAAGATGGAAATGATATATATCTCTCTCTCTCTCTCTCTCTCTCTCTCTCTGTCTCTGTCTCTGTCTCTGTCTCTGTCTCTCTCTCTGTCTCTCTTTCTCTCTATCTATCTATCTATCTATCTATCTATCCATCTATCTCTCTATCTATCTATCTATCTATCTATCTATCTATCTATCTCTCACACACATACACACATACACACACATGCACACACAACCCTCTTAAGCATACAACAAATGTTAATCCTTGGAATTTGTGACTTACAAAACAACGGTCTACCCCTAATGTTTACTCGTAAATATTTCGTACAGCATTCTAATATTCAGGGCATTTTTATTATCCTTTTCTCTATTAATGTCACATTTCAATTTCACTTTTTCTTCCTTAGTTAATATGGTTTAAATGAAACGTCTCTTGAAGTAGGAATCTACTACACCATGTGATGTCTCTTTAAGTAAGCCATTCATGTGGTACCAACAGATTTTGTAAAGATATACCAGAAGAATACAATATTTACAGCATGCTATGATTTCATTTTACCACACGTCGGGTTAAAATAAAGCCATAATGTTAACTAAAAGCCCCCACTTTTTCTCTTTATGAAATTAGAAGTTCGATGGATAAGCTGCTTGAAGCAAATTAAAAAACGTAACTATGTTAAAGCCATTAAAGGTTTGAGAACATTACGTGTATTTATAAAAAATTTACAATGAAATGTGTTGCATGGAACATCTTGCNATCTTTTAAAGATCGTTCTAATCAGTTTAGCATAGTAACTATGAGAAAGCTGTGCGGGAGGAATGTGAAATAAAAAATGCAAATTTGTAACAAGCAAAAAGAAGATGGAAAGTATATATATATATATCTCTCTCTCTCTCTCTCTCTCTCTCTCTGTCTCTCTCTGTCTCTCTCTCTCTCTCTCTATCTATCTATCTATCTATCTATCTATCCATCTATCTCTCTATCTATCTATCTATCTATCTATCTATCTATCTATCTATCTCTCTCACACACATACACACATACACACACATGCACACACAACCCTCTTAAGCATACAACAAATGTTAATCCTTGGAATTTGTGACTTACAAAACAACGGTCTACCCCTAATGTTTACTCGTAAATATTTCGTACAGCATCCTAATATTCAGGGCATTTTTATTATCCTTTTCTCTATTAATGTCACATTTCAATTTCACTTTTTCTTCCTTAGTTAATATGGTTTAAATGAAACGTCTCTTGAAGTAGGAATCTACTACACCATGTGATGTCTCTTTAAGTAAGCCATTTATGTGGTACCAACAGATTTTGTAAAGATATACCAGAAGAATACAATATTTACAGCATGCTATGATTTCATTTTACCACACGTCGGGTTAAAATAAAGCCATAATGTTAACTAAAAGCCCCCACTTTTTCTCTTTATGAAATTAGAAGTTCGATGGATAAGCTGCTTGAAGCAAATTAAAAAACGTAACTATGTTAAAGCCATTAACGGTTTGAGAACATTACGTGTATTTATAAAAAATTTACAATGAAATGTGTTGCATGGAACATCTTGCCAATCACAAATCGAAAAGTGTTCCTTTCACTGTAGGTGGAAACAGATCTCGTTTTAAGATTTCGATGGTCAGTTCGAGGTCAATACTTAGACAGTATGTTATAATTAGTAGTCAGCATAGTGATATAGTATGTTGTTTTTGCAAGTGATGTCCAATGAACCAGACCCAACTGTTGTTACATTTTATTTTTTAAATCCTATCTGCTCATCTGTTTTGTTTCGGCCACTCTGTAATGAATCTTTCTTTGAACATGATTTTTGTTCATTTAAATCGGTACTTTGATCAACCGTCTTCCTAATTATGTGGTTTTTTCATACACATCCCGAGAAATTATTATTTTCTCCCCTTTTAATTAAGTTCAACCAAAAACGGTGTTTATTCTTGTTAGTTTATTTTCTTCAGTTGCATCTAAATTTGTATTCGGTTAAATATCAAGAGGAATAGTAGAAAATGTGTAATCAAAGTAAATTATCGTTTTTGTGTTATTTAAGAAAATAAAATATTAGAAAATCTTTTTAATATTTTGTAGAAGTTATGTTATTTTTTGTTTTTATATGTATAAATGTCAGATGGTTTTTCCAAAATTCTGTTTAGTAGAGTGAAACATTTTTATTAAAAGCGCAATTACGAAAGTTTTTTCTTTCGGGTATTTCCCGTACCATAGTAGGAGAAAGCTAACGAAATTTCATCAAGTGTGAAAAACAAAATCTGAAATTTGTCTTACCACAGGCTCTCTTTTCACTACAAATGCATGCTTGTCAGGCCTATTTAGTTTTTATTTCCTTTTCTCATTTTCTCAGTGTTTCTATTAGTCATATAAGCCGAAGGATACAAGTATGTGCAAAATAGCATTAAGATATTACATATTTTTTCCCGAAAGGAAAAAGCCAACTTAAGCAGAAAATCAATTCCTTGATTTTCTTTTGCAAGATAAGCAAGTCGAGTCAGTACCAATAATTTTAAATCTGTTGGTAATTTTCTACCAAACATTTATATATATATATATATATATATATATATATATATATATTTTCAGTTGTATTAACCCCTCTATTATTCCCTTTATTTAATATCGAGTACAAAAAATATGTGTTTTGTAAAGCTATACAACACGTTGAGTGCCTCAGAGGCATAACTAATATTTTTCTGACTCCAGTAATTTTTAGAAATTGATGGTAATCGTATGTTTGCTGCAAACAAGAAAGCAAGAGGTAAGTTGTGACTCAAGAAAAAAGATATCTCCATTATTGGAAAATAACTTTAATTAAAGTGAATAAAAAAAACTAATTATAACAAACGTAAAAAATTTCCACCAATTTCTGATATTTTTGGCAATACAATTGGCCAGTTTTGGTATTAGGCATGGGGCGTTTAGGCTAGTGAAGCACTTTGTTCAAACATTCTAGAACCAACTAGAACCAACATTGATGTTAGCTGCTTCAGAAGTATGCTTTTTGCATGTTTATGGTATGTTTTAGGTTTAGAGGTTTGAAGCAACGGATATGAAAATTGCAACTGAGTTGACCAACCAAATGGAATTTCCATACAGGAGAGAGAAGTCACAATATCCAGGAGGTCAATACTTTGTTGTAATCTTTCAAAACTAATATCTTTCTGTTTCAGCAAACCTTTTCAATGCTTGAAGGTTACTGTTAAAGCAGACGGTAGTAATGGAATCTGTATTCAGGGCCAGATCAGTTGTAAGTGGAGGGGATTTCGTTTCGTTATGTCTTCAGTACATTTATTTGTTGCCAAAGAACAGCCTTTTGCTCTGGCGTTCCTTATTATTGCACGACTGAATATCTCTCTCTCTCTCTCTCTCTCTCTCTCTCTCTCTCTCTCTCTCTCTCTCTTTATATATATATAAATATATATACATATAACATATATATTGATATATATACATGTACATATTTATCTGTATATATATTTATATTTATTACTCCACAATATATTCTTTTTTTGTGCTTCACTTGTAAATGGATGTGGCTGAGCATATGCATTGTTATCTTAACTCCTGCCTTTTTTTGAGCTTCAATTCAAAACAATAATTCATTCAAGAATATAAATTAAATCAATAAAACCTTCATCTTTGATTACCGTAAGCTCTATTAAATGCCAAACATAAAAAGAAACCAGAAACAGTTTTCAGCATAAAAAAATCTTCAGTTCATTTGGGTGACAAGAAAATTTCTATTCTGTAATTCCGAAGCAATTCAAATAGCCATTCAAGAGCAAAGGTAGGTTGTGGTTGTTTTGTTAATATCAACTTTTTTATTGTTACATCACATCTTGCATATTCACTTTTCCCTGTTTATATTTATGCTTTATTTAATTAAGAAATTAAAACTAATGCTTAAATCAGGTATTTGTTAAATCTGAAGGTTTTAGTCAAATCACTATATTATCTGATTTTTATGGTTTAATTGCTAATATTTGTCGCCTGCAATTTTCTGCCTGGAAAGAGGCGCTAGATTTACGTCAAGGGCCTTAGCTTGTGAAGTCATATTAAAAAGGACTGTGAAAGCTAAAATTAATCTTATATATTACAGATTTTGATTAACTGTATTTTTATGGACCACGTTTAGTTTAACATCAGTCGATTCATTATCTAGTCAGAATAAATCACTGACCATAAATGAGAATGGAAAATAGCTCATGGTTAAAAATAATCATACTTTTAAATGTAGTTTACTGCAAAGTGTTACCTGCTAACCAAACATACAATTGATCATTATTCTATTTTACTGATAACCCATAAGACCTTTTTAAGATGCTGTAAATCAGACGCCATGTCCATGAGTTCAGTTTCAGAGAACTTGATAAAATTGGTCAGAAGACTCCTGTGTAATAATTAATAATAATGTAATAACTTATGAAGCTATTTCAACGCTGTTTACAGATTAGCTTGCTCAGCTTACAGATGGATAAAAGCAATACTTATCATAGTGAATCGTTAGTATTAAGCATGTTGCTTGAATAACACTTTTCCATATATAAATCCATTAGAACAATGGTAATATCCCTATATTTACCACAGAAGTTAAGGAATGCAGTGGGTGAGTCACACAAGTATCTTGCAAGCAAAATCACAACTTTTTCTTTTCCAAAATCCCACCATCTCCCTAAGGACAACCATCCAAAGTAGATGATGTCTTCTTGCAAAGTACCAGCATTTCTACATAATTTATATTACTTGACTTAGTACAGCTGATTTTAAACTCCTATGATTGCAAAATCTATGTTGTGTAAGGAATGATAACACTGCAAATGATGAGATATATTTATAATGCTTCTACTAGGCAATGCAAATACTATAAAAAGCAAACATTCCCCTGATTTTCAATTTCATAATGAAGGTGGTATCCATGGCATTATGAGTAATCGAATATATTTCAATGCATTAATATCAACATCAGCAATATTTTAATTATTTGTAAATATTGTTTATTCCTATGAATAAGAGAAAAGAAACAGTGTAGCAAATAGACCAATGATCAGAAAATACAGATCAATGACAGGGTGTGACTAATCAGATTGGTTACAACATGATGGCGAACTTTCGGCTTTTAAACTCTTCTTTCACGTTAATATGTGACCAAATACGTTCTTGCCGTACAAAAAGCTATGTAAAAAACTGTATGAAAACCTTCAAAAATTGCGATTTAGCACAAATATAGATAAACATTTAATAAAAAACAGGATAGTTTTTAACCTTATCATCATTTTCATGTTTCGGTATTCACATACCTTCTTCAGAATGCATATAAAAATGTACACGAATTTTCAAGGCTTTATATATCCATATATATATAGCCATAGATATATCCATAGAGGTATAAAGCATTGATAATTCTTGTACATTTCTGTATCCATTCTGAAGAAGGTATGTGAATACCGAAGCATATAAATAATGATAAGATTAAAAATTGTCCTGTTTTTTATTAAATGTATAAAAATTCTTACAAATCCTCTTCAAATAAAAAAGAAAGTAGAAAGAATTCGTTAGAAATCCTACCACTCTCACTAGCTCCCTAACTTAAAACTCATCTTTTTTCTCTGGTATATTTACATTAGTTTAAAACCAGGTTCACTACCAACCTAAAGCAGGTTTCCCTTTACGCGATATATTTTTGCCATCTAAGTGGACCACAAAATAATTTTGTGCTTTATCTAGTCAATTTGCAGTCAGTAGTTCTGAAAATATTACTTTTAATATTAATTTTATCTGAGAGTACCAGAAGCAGGAAATAATAGTAACCTTATTGATTGCATAAATATTGAATGTCATAAATTTATAACACAATTTCATTTATCTACAATTTTAGTCATTGTGTATAAAGATCTTCTTTTATGATACTCTACTTTAGGAATTCTGGAATTAAGTATTGCTAGGAATGCATTTATTTGTTAAGGCTAAAGTACTAAATACCCTTTAAAAATAATATTATTGTCGTGCGGCAAAGTTATACCACATGGTTTTTCTAACCTATCATAAACTGCCACAGGTCAATGTGGATTACAGTATTGTTGGGAAATCATCCCACTACTGTTGACGTTTTTTCTTTCTTAGTGGGAAAGACCTTTCATATTACCACTCCTATTCAGTAATACTGCTAGTGGGACACTTCATGTACTATAAGTGATATTTTTGTACCTAAATTCTAAGCATTATGGTCTTTCACACGTATTAAATACTTTGGTTCAAAAATAAAGGAATGTAGATAATCTAGAGGGTGTTGTTGTCGGTGTGCTTGATAACATTTATTTTTTGTAAATAACTTAATTCAGTAAGGTATCATGTTGAAAAAGCTGGTGTATTTAAATAGTTTTTATTTGGAAGAAGGAGTTAGAAACAGTGGAATGGGTTGCTGAATAGTGAAAGTGTTTTTTACATTAGAGTGTTCTAAGTTATATTGCAATAGCTTGTAGTTATTGGAGTTTGTATCTATAAATGGAGATTTGTATGCACATTCAGCCTTCTTTAAAATTGGAGTATTTACTTATCTCTTTCTACCAAACTGCGCACTGAAGATACAGGATATTAACAAGCATTATCACTTCTGTAGAAAAATGTAATAAGGAAAGGTTTAGTTTTCTGTTGCTTTACTTATAACAGATGTTCTGTGTTGTTATTTCAAATGAATCACATAGAGTGATCCTTATTTTTGAGTTCATTTATAGCAGTAGCAGCTGTTTTATCAGGAGATCATCTCTTTAAACGTTCTGTCTTAATATTCAGATGGCATCCGTCTTGCCATGATCGTATTTATAAGATCAATGCTGCCACCAACATGATCACCTTCTCACTATTAGTAAAGCTTTTAATCTCTGCAAAATGAAATGAAACTTTTGGTGTTTGGTTTAAAGTTACCTGCTTTGCTACACAAGGACTGGTTTTGTTCCCAATGATTTTGAATTGATTCGCAGTAAAAAGTAATTGAATTTTCTAGTAGGGTGCCTTACTCATTTCATTTTATTTCCCGCAAACTTTACTTTTATTAGAAAGGTGATACAGGAAAGGGGTTTAACTACATTTTGTTTCAATATTCTTTAATAAATGTATCAATGTTGATTAGGTCTTAGTCTACATGAAATTATTAAAAATATCCAGCTCATATTGCTGTTGGTACAATACATAGTACACTGTAATAAGATTGATTTAAAGCCATAAAGAAAAACTCCGCTACTCACAGATAAGAGAACTTAGACGCGTACCACCCATTAAAATTTTAATGCTTCGTTAACACCTGAAACCAATGACAAGCTTCTTTGTAGGAGTAAGTAAGGAATTTTTTTCAGTATATGAATTCTAAAAAAAAATCATTTGTGGATAACAATTGATAGCAAACATTATATTACACAGCTCCTTTCCAGGATGACCAAATTGCCTTAAAGTGTTATTCTAGTGTACGTTTATTATGCAATCTCTCACACAAACTTCCACAGCTTTCTTTCTTTTAGATATTATTTCCAGCTGAGATAAAATAAATACAGGTNATTCACATACCTTCTTCAGAATGCATATAAAAATGTACACGAATTTTCAAGGCTTTATATATCCATATATATATATATATATATATATAGCTATAGATATATCCATAGTCATACAAAAGGAATGAGTAAGGAATGGTAACACTGCAAATCGTGAGATAAATTCATACTGCTTCTACTAGGTAATGCAAATACTATAAAAACCAAACATTTTCCCGTTCCACTTCTGCTTATCAACGTATCTTTTTTATCAAAATTTGTGTTATTTCCTTGTGCAAGAATTATCAAGGCTTTATATATTCATATATATATATATATATATATATATATAGCCATAGATATATCCATAGAGGTATAAAGCATTGATAATTCTTGTACATTTCTGTATCCATTCTGAAGAAGGTATGTGAATACCGAAGCATATAAATAATGATAAGGTTAAAAATTGTCCTGTTTTTTATTAAATGTATAAAAATTCTTACAAATCCTCTTCAAATAAAAAAGAAAGTAGAAAGAATTCGTTAGAAATCCTACCACTCTCACTAGCTCCCTAACTTAAAACTCATCTTTTTTCTCTGGTATATTTACATTAGTTTAAAACCAGGTTCACTACCAACCTAAAGCAGGTTTCCCTTTACGCGATATATTTTTGCCATCTAAGTGGACCACAAAATAATTTTGTGCTTTATCTAGTCGATTTGCAGTCAGTAGTTCTGAAAATATTACTTTTAATATTAATTTTATCTGAGAGTACCAGAAGCAAGAAATAACAGTAACCTTATTGGTTGCATAAATATTGAATGTCATAAATTTATAACACAATTTCATTTATCTACAATTTTAGTCATTGTGTATAAAGATCTTCTTTTATGATACTCTACTTTAGGAATTCTGGAATTAAGTATTGCTAGGAATGCATTTATTTGTTAAGGCTAAAGTACTAAATACCCTTTAAAAATAATATTATTGTCGTGCGGCAAAGTTATACCACATGGTTTTTCTAACCTATCATAAACTGCCACAGGTCAATGTGGATTACAGTATTGTTGGGAAATCATCCTACTACTGTTGACGTTTTTTCTTTCTTAGTGGGAAAGACCTTTCATATTACCACTCCTATTCAGTAATACTGCTAGTGGGACACTTCATGTACTATAAGTGATATTTTTGTACCTAAATTCTAAGCATTATGGTCTTTCACACGTATTAAATACTTTGGTTCAAAAATAAAGGAATGTAGATAATCTAGAGGGTGTTGTTGTCGGTGTGCTTGATAACATTTATTTTTTGTAAATAACTTAATTCAGTAAGGTATCATGTTGAAAAAGCTGGTGTATTTAAATAGTTTTTATTTGGAAGAAGGAGTTAGAAACAGTGGAATGGGTTGCTGAATAGTGAAAGTGTTTTTTACATTAGAGTGTTCTAAGTTATATTGCAATAGCTTGTAGTTATTGGAGTTTGTATCTATAAATGGAGATTTGTATGCACATTCAGCCTTCTTTAAAATTGGAGTATTTACTTATCTCTTTCTACCAAACTGCGCACTGAAGATACAGGATATTAACAAGCATTATCACTTCTGTAGAAAAATGTAATAAGGAAAGGTTTAGTTTTCTGTTGCTTTACTTATAACAGATGTTCTGTGTTGTTATTTCAAATGAATCACATAGAGTGATCCTTATTTTTGAGTTCATTTATAGCAGCAGCAGCTGTTTTATCAGGAGATCATCTCTTTAAACGTTCTGTCTTAATATTCAGATGGCATCCGTCTTGCCATGATCGTATTTATAAGATCAATGCTGCCACCAACATGATCACCTTCTCACTATTAGTAAAGCTTTTAATCTCTGCAAAATGAAATGAAACTTTTGGTGTTTGGTTTAAAGTTACCTGCTTTGCTACACAAGGACTGGTTTTGTTCCCAATGATTTTGAATTGATTCGCAGTAAAAAGTAATTGAATTTTCTAGTAGGGTGCCTTACTCATTTCATTTTATTTCCCGCAAACTTTACTTTTATTAGAAAGGTGATACAGGAAAGGGGTTTAACTACATTTTGTTTCAATATTCTTTAATAAATGTATCAATGTTGATTAGGTCTTAGTCTACATGAAATTATTAAAAATATCCAGCTCATATTGCTGTTGGTACAATACATAGTACACTGTAATAAGATTGATTTAAAGCCATAAAGAAAAACTCCGCTACTCACAGATAAGAGAACTTAGACGCGTACCACCCATTAAAATTTTAATGCTTCGTTAACACCTGAAACCAATGACAAGCTTCTTTGTAGGAGTAAGTAAGGAATTTTTTTCAGTATATGAATTCTAAAAAAAAATCATTTGTGGATAACAATTGATAGCAAACATTATATTACACAGCTCCTTTCCAGGATGACCAAATTGCCTTAAAGTGTTATTCTAGTGTACGTTTATTATGCAATCTCTCACACAAACTTCCACAGCTTTCTTTCTTTTAGATATTATTTCCAGCTGAGATAAAATAAATACAGGTTTTTACTCTTTTCTGGTTTGTATTGTTTTAACTAGGACCGGATAACGAGATCAAGCTTCTTCAACTATCCTTTTAATACTTTTGAAAAGTGTATCTTGTATCTTGTAACTTGTATCTAGGTAATAATTTGTAACTTGTATCTGGGTGATAACTTGTAACTTGCATCTAGTTACTATCTTGTTTCTTGTTGCTACCTTGTTTCTGCTTCTAGCTGGCTATCTTAAAAAGTTGTAATTATTATTATTTTTCTTTCTTTTTCTTCAGTCTTCTTCCAACGTCAAGTTGGGTTGGACGCTTGGCATTTCGTCTTCCACTAAATTGTAATTCATCTTAGTATTAAATCTTAGTTATATATATGCTGCTGTCTATCTTGTTGCTGCTTGTATCTAGCAACTAGCAAGTAACTATCTTGTGACTTGTATCTAGCTGATAACTTGTAACTTGCATCTAGGTGATATTTAGTTTATGACTTGCGTGCCTAGTTTTGCTTGTTACCTGACACTCTAAGATTTTTTAGATCAGGCATCACCTTTGTAAACATTGAGGTAAATGTGAACGTTTGCCTGTGTTTAATAATATAATAAGAGTACTTTTACACTTGGTTACTCCAAATAATTAGTTCGGATGGTAGTGAAAGAGAAACTATAACAAACCAAATTAGTTTTTTTATTTCAACTAAATAGTATTCTCCTTTTGCTGTTCTACTTCTTCTTCTTCTTCTTCTTTAATCACCTCTCAATAATATAATGATAATTTTACTAGATTTTAGCATATACATATATATACCTATGCAATTGTTTACAATACTATCATTGTCAACTCGATAAAACTACGTCGTCCTTTAAAATGTCTATTTTCTTACATGAAAACCCCAAAATTCGTCTTCCTGAACCAGTAAAGAACCATTTAAAGAATGTATCACTATCTCAATATTCCTTTTTCCATGGTTAAATGCTTCAAATTCGTCTTCCTGAACCAGTAAAGAACCATTTAAAGAATTTATCACTATCTCAATATTCCTTTTTCCATGGTTAAATGCTTCATTTGCTCTTTTACCAGTTGTATCGTCAATGGGACCGCAGTATCCTTTACTATGTACTGCCTTTATGAAGTTCCATACAGCAAAAATTCAATGTCGACATTGCAGCATAAAACAACAGAAACAGTATTTACTCTGGGATGTCGGTGGTTTATCCAAACAATGCTCGAATGGCTATTGTAGTCAGGCAACTCTCTTTACCAGCTTTCTAAAAAACAAAACGAAGGTAGTCAGAAATTGCTTTTAGACTGAGACCCCTACAAAAAAAGATGTTAATCACTAGTTATTTTCATACCTGAAATACCAAGCTCCTGTATCTATGGCCTGTATTAAGTATGTATTAAGTCCATTTTTTTATTTCAACGTCATTTTCCCCAGTAACTGAGGCTCAAACGGTGCCCTTCGGAGGGACTTTGTTTTGGCAGTGAGGAATTTCTTGGCCGAATTCCCTTCCTGTCGCCAACCAATGGCTTTTTCTTTTGAGTTGTTCCAAATTCTCTTTGGGGAGTTAAAACCAAAACCTCATGCTTACGCTGTAACTGCACAAGCAACTGAGCCAAGGCTACTCTTCCACAAACTCCATATATTCAAAAATTTTCAAGATTGGTTGCCTTGAATTCTTATACAAAAAACGTAGACAAAATAGTTTTGAGATACTAAAGTCAAAACTTGGTTCACATGACCTTGTGTTGGGCTCCTTTTATTATACTATGAATGTTCCATTGTCATTATTATGGAAAAAGAAAGCTCTTTTAGATGTCCAGTTTTCCAAAAATTGAAATATAGCAACATATTTTCCTATTTTAGGTCTGAATTAAAAGCCATAAGCAGTACTAAGATAAAGTTTTTTAAGGTGTTTTGCAAGTCTTGTTTTATATTTACCTAATTCTGAACCTAAATTAAAACATACCATTTTTCAAAAATGGTTTAATTACTCTGTTTCAGATTTATTATTGAAGTATTTCTTTACGTATGCGTTTCAGTATAATTACCTACCGGGTCACCCCAGTGACCTGGGGCAGATGAAGGTCCTAAGAGACATGACACGAACATTAAAGGGAGGATTGACATATTACAAAGAGTATAAAAATAATTATGACAAGGAAGTACGAACATCATTGGCATGAATATTAAAAGACGATTGTCAAATTACTGCAAACTATGAAAAGTATAACAAATATGTATAAAGACTGGATGAAAAAAACCCAGCAATGTTTATGTCTTTTGCAGTATCAAATTGAGAGTGCTTTTCGAAGAATATGAGCAGTGCCTGTGAGGACAATTTTCTGGAGTTCTTGTACTCTATGCTTTCCAGGTATTATTATTATTATTATTATTATAAATTATTAGTTAATGTAAATCTTTTTGCAACATAAAGTTGGGTGAAAGATAAAACACTATAGATAAGAACAAACCAACACAAACATGCTCTTATCAAAGTATAAAACAGCAGACAAAAAAGGCAAAGATAGATATAAAAGAAAAATTTACCTTAAAACGGAGAGGTAATGAGCCATATAAATATTTAATAAGAGTCAAACTGAAGAAAACATAATATTATGATTTAAAAATTATTAATAAAGGGACACCACAATACCAGAAGACAATAAGCAAATGGTTAGTAATAAGAAATATTCTGTCTTTTCTCAAAGATCTGAATTGCATAGTTTTATCTGCATTTCTTAATGCAATCAGACAGGAAATTTGATCACAGTACAGTTGTTATCGAAATGAGAATTAAACTAAAGAAACCAAAACAGAAAGAAAGGAAAGACGTATATTTCTAGATAGCAATGTGTTGAAATATGAAGATTGAAAGGAAGAGCACAAAGTAAGTGTAAGTATAGATCAAGTTTGCTGTGCAAGAAGATGATACTGACGAAGGCAAAAAAAATGGACAACACGTAGAAAATGTATAATCAAAGTATGATGATAGTAACAAGTAAAATCCTGCTTAAATTATTTTGTGTACACATATTAAAACATATTATACATGCGCAGTGGTGTTTACATTATCATAAAATTGAGTTAACCCACGTAAGTATACCAATTCTATATTCAGGTCGTTCATTAATAACAAAATGTTATTTTCTGATGGATTATAACCTGTTAAAATAATAATTAATAGTAATGATAAAAATAATTGAATTTAAAGACATCACGAAAGATAGCCTAGTGAGTAATTAGAGGACAACAATATATTTGCCACTAATGTCGAAGCTATTGGCTGACATGATAGCTGAAGAAATGTACACCCAGTTGGAGGAAAAGGAAAGATTCGATTTCTTTTGGAAGGTACATGCGCAGTGGTGTTTACATGATCATAAAGTTGAGTTAATCCACGTAAGTATACCAATTCTATATTCAGGTCGTTCATTAATAACAAAATGTTATTTTCTGATGGATTATAACCTGTTAAAATAATAATTAATAGTAATGATAAAAATAATTGAATTTAAAGACATCACGAAAGATAGCCTAGTGAGTAATTAGAGGACAACAATTTATTTGCCACTAATGTCGAAGCTATTGGCTGACATGATAGCTGAAGAAATGTACACCCAGTTGGAGGAAAAGGAAATCCTCCCAGAGGAGCAAAAAGGATGTAGAAAAGGTTCTGGAGAAACAAATGACTTGTACATAGATCAACAAATTCGGAGAGAAGTTAAAAGAAGGAAGAAAAAGCTATCAAGAGCATGGATGAAAACCGATCAAAATAAGTGATAATTTTCCTCACTCTTGTATCTAAGAGTGCCTGCGTGTAGTTGGAATAGCTGATAATGTAGTCGATCTACTAAACAAGAGCATGAAATCCTGGAAACCGAACTAACATCTGAAAATGAATGATGATGAATTGTTTATGGACGATCTAAAGTTGTTTACCAGAAGTGAAAAGATACTAAACACTTTAGTTCAGGCAGTCAGGGTTGTGAAGGAAGATGTTGAAATGAAATTCAGGATTGAAAACTGTACCATGTTAGTATTAAAACGAGGTAAAATTACAAAGTCAGATGGGATTGTGTTATCAGATGATACAATCAACATGACAATGAATGAAGAAGATAGCTATAACAGCCTGGAAATAATGGAATCAGGTCAGGTTTTACAAAAAGTAATAAAAGGAAAAGTGAAGGAAGAGTAT
>RDPX01000019.1:2655712-2677147 GCA_003991215.1 Morbakka virulenta
GTATGTATGTATTTATTCGCCACTAACAAAAAAAATACAAATGTTCAAAGGTAAATGGTAAAAACCTAATACATGATGTTATCCAAAATAGTTAAAAAATAAGACTAAACAGAAACAAAAAAGAACGAAACAAACAGGCGGGACGGTAATCTAGAGAAACGGTGGCAGGGGTAGCATAATACAGATCATGAAGACCTTATTTTCATTATGGCCCCTTTCTTTGTTATTTCTCATTTTTTCGTTAAAATGGTACAGTCACATCAGTGGAAATCGTGTCGTTTCCTCTCTCCCCTTGATAAAAATCTATGATGAATGGTTATTATCATTATCACCATAATTATTCGATTTACCGTACCCTTCTCGAATAAGCGCACCGCTTGGAACCCAAAAAAGTTAATAAGCGCACTCCCTCAATTAAGTGCATCCTCTTTGGCAGATTTCCTTTTCAACAACTGCACCCTTTTTTTAAAGTAAAAAATTGAAGGTCAAGAATAATAGCACTAAAAACATATATTTTAGTGAGTATACTCTGTTATGTTTTTAACATCATATGCGTAAATCACAATTTTCATATCTTCACAGATATCTTTATATTTGTCAATTTCACTTTTGAACTTGATGAATGTCGACATTGATATTTTAGACTTTTAGTGCTTTGTAAATTTACTTCGTACTCTTTGTACTGATAACAATATTTTTGACATTTAGTGCTTTATAAGCTTACTGACTTTTTTCCAATAAGCCCACCTTTTAAAATCCCCAGAATTATTTAGGCGCACAGTGCGCTTAATCGAATAAGTAGTTGTAAAAGTAGCATTTGTAACAGTATTATTATTATTATTATTATTAGTAGTAGTAGTAGTAGTAGTAGTAGTAGTTGTAGTAATGACTGTAGTAGTAGTAGTGGTAGAAGTAGTAGTAACAATAATTAATAATAATAATAATAACAATGATAGTAGTAGTTGTAGTAGTAGTAGTTGTTGTAGTAGTAGTAGTAGTAGTAGTGGTAGAAGTAGTAGTAATAATAATAATAACAATGATAGTAGTAGTAGTAGTGGTAGAAGTAGTAGTAATAATAATAATAACAATGATAGTAGTAGTAGTAGTAGTAGTAGTAGTAGTAGTAGTAGTAGTAGTAGTAGTAGTAGTAGTGGTAGAAGTATAAAAAACAAGATACATAGAGAATATATTTACAACTGAAGGCACAATGCTAAAGGACAATAACATGTTATTTCAGGATCTATTTCTGTTATCGTCATTTCTCTTTCGTAAAATAGAATGCCTTTGAGTAAAAACTATCTTTAGGTTTTATAGGAAACTTCAGGAAGAGAATTCTGCAAAAGAATATTTGTTTACTAATAACTAAGAATAATGTTATATCCAATGGTACTCTCCTGTTCATCCTGTGTGTTTTACCATCTGGCTACTGTATACAGTAGATAAAAATTTTAATAATACATTGTAAAATGTACAGCAAATATTTAAAATAATGAAGATTAGCGGTCCTATTTGTCTACAAGGAAAGCTAACACAGCGAATTATGTGACGAAAATTCAACACCAATATCTTTTATATTGAAAATTACACTAATTTTCACTAGACTAAATCGTCCTTCTTCAAATACTATCGGATCCGCTTTAAATAAATCAACCTTCACTGTAATCTTTTCTTTCATGTTGAACTGATGACTAAGTATATTTATCAAATAAGAGTGAAATACATTTTGCAAATATTTTGACAATCAAGCTAAAGCCATGAGTACATAAATCAGATCAGCAAAGGGAAGTGAAAAAATTTAAAAGATCGTGTAGGGTTGGAGTTTACAAACAAAAACATATTCTTCATAAAAAAATTGACAGTTAATTTACTAAAAAGTAATATACTAGATAAAGGGGAAGATAGGAACTTGCTTTCTTGGAAAGGACTGTTGTCTTACAAAAAAACCCAAGTCGTCATTATTAGAAGAAAGGGCTTTTTGGACAAAAGAAACTGAAGCTATTAATGATTTCGGTACAGTGGGCCTTAATTATCACCGTGTCAAATATGAACTTGATAGCATCAAATATGATGAATAATTAGATGAAGGGTTGTTTGTGAAAAATATGATGATGAGTTCGGAAGGATATGGGTTAAAGGTAAGACAATTAAGAGCTTCTGGCAATGGTTACTGGCAGGACTGCCAATCTATTAAAAAAACAGCATTTGTATGAGTATTGTTTGACCTCAGTTTCAACAACAAGGAAACTAAGGTGATGGTTATTTCGAAATCAGATCCATCCAACATGCCAACTACAACATGCCAACACCGTCATTGAACAGGTGATTTCTTTCAACAACCTCAGCTTAATTGTTACCGCAGATAAACGATTAAAGGAAACAAGTAAAAAGATTGAAATTGCTGAAGATGTATTCGACTTTGATCAATCGTTGCAGATCGAAAACTTAGCATTCGAATTGAAGTTCATGTAATGAATGTTTATATATGGTAAACCTTTCTTTACGGCAATGAATCTTGGACGTTGACAGCATATACACGCTATAACCACGAGGTGGCTG
This sequence comes from Morbakka virulenta, assembly GCA_003991215.1. Lineage (NCBI taxonomy): Eukaryota > Metazoa > Cnidaria > Cubozoa > Carybdeida > Carukiidae > Morbakka > Morbakka virulenta. Next base: position 2,658,269 of record RDPX01000019.1, read on the forward strand.
AGATGCATTTCTATGGAAGAATGTTTCGGATCTCGTATGTTAACTGAATATGCAATGGAGATATTTTTGAACAATTAAAAATTGAAGCTACAACTGCTGTGTACGATCTGAGAAAGACACCTGACGTTTCGTGACCCCTCATTTGGGAAGGGACACTTGAAGGTCTGGGTCTCAGCGAAAATGTCCCAGAAAAAGTCCCCGGTGACGTTAAATAAGGACTTTCCTAGAATATTTTGAAGAGTTTAAGGACTCAAACATATGAACTCTTGCATATGACCGTAAATGTTGAGACAGATTGGTTCGCCAAATATCGAATCGATGAAGGCACAGAGATGGAGAGAGAGAGAGAGAGAGAGAGAGAGAGAGAGAGAGAGACAGACAGACAGACAGAGACAGAGACAGAGAGAGATAGAGAAAGAGATTAGTATTGGAGCTAGAAAATGGTGGAAAACATCAGCATTGTAATATTTTCTTTCTTTTGTGTAACACTTCCTTTTCCTTCTATTGAGTGCGTTGCTTCAGGTCAAACAGAAACCTCGTAGAGAATTTCACTTGATCTTGTTTTAAGTGACCATTTTATTTAAACCAAATTTTATAGTTGTCGTCTATTTTAGAGTATCCCATTTGATTAGCCATGCATTCTTTCCATCATCTTGGGGTTCTTGTCAACAGGGGTACTCTTATCAAATCAACATCTTTTCCAACTATTAATAAATCTATTACCAGTATTTTGATATATTTTATTAGTATTTCTGTTGTAAGTGTAAAGTAAAATATTAGCAGCATGCAATTTATAGCAATTTGTAGTTCGTTGCCGAACATTTTTTTAAGCTGTTGTCACGAGTTTTATGGTAATATTTTATTAAAGTCGACATCTGGCAAATATCATGTCAGATCTATAGGTAGACTTATAAAAAACCCTATTTCAAATTAACTGAATGTTTGTCTATTTGACTTTATAGCTGTTATTTGTCTGCAAGACAGACTAATTCTTTAACAGATTTTTTTCCAACTGTGGTAATCTCTATGCAAAGCAAGGATTTCTATGCCAACACTATCCTCCTGAGAAGAATTAAACTATTTCAAATTCTTTCAACTGATTTTCCCCCTTTAATCTTCAAAATGAATTTCTGAAAGTCTAATATTAGCAAGTATATTTTCAAGTATAATTTATTGTCCTTTTTTTCCTTTTTTGATCCTTTTTCTCTGAACTGTATAAGAGGACTGGTAAAACTATTCATTCTTATTTTTAGATTTTATCCTTTTTACAATGGTATATTTTTTATGATTAGGAATAATCTAAGATTCAAAATCACCAAGTGTATGAAACTGTGACAGATAGAGGGATTACAGGCTGAAAGAAATCGGTAAACTAAAAAAAAATTAAAGCTTGACTTCAAACTTTAAAACCGTCAAATCAAATACTGAAGGAAACCCTTAAGGTTAACAATCTCGGTGTTTGAAGAAAAAAGTCTAAGACAACAACAACTGCAAGAGTATAAGAACGTTGAGAGTTGAATATTTCCTGCTTCAAAAACGTCTTTCACCAATCTCCACTATTTGCCCGTTTGGGCCACCTTCTCTTTTGATTGCTATTGGTCATTTAAAAGCCAAGTTTTGTTGGTATTATTTTATTTGGTTAATATTTCCCCAAACGTATGGATAAAAGAGCATTATGCTCAATAATAGTTTGAAAATTAACAAAAATAGATTGATAATTAAGTTGGACGTAACCAGGTGGAAACCAACTGTCATAGCTTAAACAACCAGCTGTTTTAACCAACCCAGCTATCGGTGCTACGCTTTTGGTTCGATCACTCGCTTAATATTGTACAGATGCTTCCATTGTTATGGCTCTCAAAGAAATTTTTTACATTGACACGTTTTCATGGTCATTGGATTATCAATTTGTTGCTTGTAAAGAAAACCTTGACATAACTGTTTGGCTTGACTGAAGTGCTAATACTTACAGCAAATGAGTGGTTGTCTATATAGAATGACATGTTAGTGGTTGAAGGATATATATCCGTTATTAAAGGTCTTAATATGCAGCAGTAAAGCAACTGGTAGCAAGGAAAGCAACTGGTAGCAAGGAAAGCAAGAAAACAACAACAAAAAACTTATTTATTATTTGATGGAAATTGCTTGGATGACATGACAAAGGTTGACAAAGGTTGACAAATGTCAATATATGTTGAGAAACAACCGTTAAGCTTCCTTTGCATCATATGAAGTCATAGTTTCTTATAGTGTGTTACAGTGGAACAGATGAAAATTTCTTACAGTTCTCACTTGATAGAAAGTTTTCTATAGTTCCTTATTCAATTACTCATTCTTTTTCGCTCCCAGTGGAACATCGGTCAGACACTACACTACGCCATCCTACCCTGTTCTCTGCACCTATCTTTATTGAGACTTACGTCTTCGTAGTTTGTTCTATCTCTTTAGTCAAAGTTTTCCTCTTCGTCACTTCTTTTGCTCTTGTCTTGTGGATTCAAAACAAGTGCTTGTCTTATTTAAATGTTGTTTTAATGAGTAACAACTACTTCCATCTTTTCCTTTGATTGCTATATATACCATTTCGTCCTGAGTTGTCTTTCAGACCTCGTCACTATTTAATTTTTGAGAGCATCCTATTTTAAGAATATGTCTCAGGCACTTGTTTATTAAGAGCTGTAGCTTTCTTCTTGTTGCTATACTTTTCTCTGACTAATAAGTCAAAAGTTGCTTGAACTAATCTCCCGTTACTAAAACACTGGCTGACAATTTACTTTAGTAGTGTTTCTGAAGTCTGTTAAAATGCTGGTCAGCCTCCAACTTCTAAATATAAACAAGTAAAGTTGAAAATAGACTTCATGACAGGTCCCTATATATTTCAAAAATAAAATGAAAATTTTAGTTTTATTTTGATGAAGTAATACTCTTGGGGGTATATTTTGTGTATTTTTGGCTATGAGGTTAATTCTTATTTTTTGATAAATTTAAGGATAAAGAAAATTGTAGTTTGTTATTCAAGAACACTGATCTACATCAAATCTTGTTTTTGACAGGAGTCATATATTACCATAAAAAGACAGCATTACATGAGTGTACCCTTAAAGTCAATTAGACATATGTCTCCTAAAATAATAGTATTTCTTTAATATATGTTGATGTGCGAAAAGGTGTTTTAGAGAATAAATTTTGTTGGAATGATTTAATTGAAATTTTTTTCAGTGAAGGGTTTTCCCCTCAACTTAGCGGTAGAATTCCTCCCCCATCCCCACCTACCCCCAAAATACTGTATATAAATGTATTGTAGTGATCAGCTTACAAACAAGATTTTTGTCTTCATTAAGCTAATTCAATATTTTGCTTTTGAATTTTATTGGTATTGCATATTGTTGATTTACCTAAAGATCACAGAGAAGCAGCAAATAATTTTGTTTATATAATAAGTACAAGTTCGAGCTTAATACAATTTTCAAAACTTTATTTTGGGTATTTTATTGTTTTTTTTATATCGGATTAATAAACCAATAAATAAACAAATGAAATTTGACAACTTCCTTGTTTATAGGAAAATACCACTCTCTTAAAGCAAAAATCTGGACTTGCCAACAACTTTTTGAAATTTTTACCAAAGCAGTTTTCATCATGAAATTTTATCATGTAATTAATTTAAGATTTGTTTCATTTATATTATTACCAGTTTCATAATGTCAGTAAAACAAAAGGTAAATAAAATTGTTAATCCGACCATCTGTCTTGCTATTCTATTAGTTCAAATTTACTAACATGGTTTATTTAAGTTACAAATTCTTTTAAACCATTTAAAGTGCATCTCCTTCATGAAAAAAAAATTGGACTGAAAGTGGTAAATTACCAAATTGACGTAAGGTTTTAAAAAATGCCACGATTATTATGGTCACCATTTTGTATAAATATCTTTATTTTTGTTTTAGTTTGATCTGTATGTGGTTAGTTGAAATTAAAGGCTATTAAAGGGCTGGACTGTCATTGAAATTCACATTGTCTTTATTATTAAAACCTTACTAGTTTATAAAAAATTGGGTTAACAGTAAAATGCTTCGTGGTTTTGTGTCAAGTAAAGAGACAATACATGGATTATAAATCTTAATTGCTCTTTCTACCTAAATCCAATGCTACCATGGTTGCTTATTAAGATAATTTGTACCTTAAAACTAGACGGACAATGGTCTGTCCATTAATGCTACTTATGACATACTTGAAGGGTTCACGTATGACAGTTTTACCGTACAATAGGTACATTGAAACACTGTATAAAACTTTACAAGATGGATGAGAATAGATAGGAGACATCCTTGTAGCCGTTCTTGGTTTTGTGAATGTATTTATTTTAAAGAAGTTTATTTGAACATTTTAGTTTCATACCTTACCTTTTCTAGTAGAGTGCACTCGAACTCTTGAGAATCTTTATCCACTCACCCCGGCCCTGAATTACTATCTTACCTTTCCGGGTCTAGTGGACTTGAATTCCTTTAATAATCTTTTTTCCTGGACCTGTATCACTGTCATAATTTCTTTCATTGTTAGGTTGGTATCCCTCTAGAGTTGCTTTATTATTGTTGTCTGTGGACGGCTTCTTGATCTTTTCCCATGCATTTGTTTCTAGAATAAGTTACAGAAACGTTTGAGTTTAATAAAGAGACTTGTTCTGGCCTGTTTATATTTGCCTCGCTTTCATGTTCGTTCGTGGCGAAATGGCAGACCCGTTGATGGATTCATAGAAATGGAAATAGAATGATGATACCTTGCAGGTAGCCAAAGAAACTATACCGCAACAAATCGTCAGTTCTTCAGGCAATGGCTCACTTTCAAGACCAAAATTGATTTCTTTTTTTATTACAACCTCACCAAGATTGATGTCGGTCAAACATTTTAAAAGCATACAACCTCAAATGTCTAATGTTCTTCTCAAGTAAAATTGAATCAATATTGACATGGAATTTCAAATTTAGGACCACAAGTGTTTGCGATGGTTCATATGAACATAGAAAACTCAAAGGAAATAATGAATCGTGATTGCCTTTGTTAAACAATTGTCATTTGACGTGTTTTGTCGGAGTAGTTGAACAGCAAACTTGATAAAACTGACTTATTTTATAGCCTGAAGTAAGAAATAGTTTTGTTTGTGTAGGTGAATATCATATACGATAGGAAAACAAACTGTGCTTTTTACTATTAATCAATATGAAGTATTAAAACTCCCCTTTTTAAGGGAGTGGAGCTTAATTGAAACCAATTAACTGACGGTATGCTTAAAAGACCAGAAAGTATCATCTCAAACTCTAAAGAAAGTATATACTAGTATAATAAATAATTACTTATTATCAATTAACTTTTATTGCTTTTTTCAATTCAGTATAATTTTTTTTCAGAGACTACATTTCATTGATATGTTAGTATGTTAGAACAGATTTTGCTATGGTAAAACCTTTGGCTAATGATCAGATTTATTTTGAATTTATTAATACTGTTGTGATAACAAAATATTAGGATACTTTTGTTTATTGACATAGATATAATCATATCCGTCAGACGTATTTATCCTAAAAATTTTCTCCATAGGCCTTGAAAATATTTTAAATAAATATTCTTATTCAACGATCCAACCCTTCAACAATTGTAATTATTTTTAGGTCTTCCACCCTAAACAAGACTTTGAAACCACTCCAGTGCAGAGATTTCCTACTTTTAATTGATTTTTCTTGTACCTTTAATCACCCCACTTTATTGATTAATTGCCGTTCCCAACTGCATTTCTGTAAACATGTACAACCTAGGTAGTATGCTACTTATAACGAGAAATCAAATTAGGGACAGTTCTTCCAGGGACCTGCCCTGGGTTTAAACCCCAAACCACTTGCATGCTAACCAGTTGATTTAACCACGCAGCCACTACTGCACTGAAATGTAACAAAAATAATAAATAACTTTATCAGTACGTGTCTTTCATGTGAATGAAGTTTTATAGTCTACATAATTAAAAACTGCATTTCATCAAGCAAATTAGTCGTCCTTGTAGTACGGTACCGTAGTACCTTAGTAAGGTGTTGTATCTTAAGGTAATTATTTAAAGTATTTATGTATATATAGCTCAAAAAACGACTAAAGCATTTTATTAGGAGTAACATTTTGAAGTTTACTGTAGCTGATGAAAAGTGCTAGCAGGCTATCTTAGTGAATGGTTGAGATCTATAAAAGCTACATGTTTTTTTGTTTTGTTTTGGTTTTAACGTCATTTTTCCCCAGTAACTGGAGCTCAGACGGTGCCCTTCACAGGGACTTGGATCTGGCAGTGAGAAATTTCTTGGCCGGATGCCTTTCTTTACGCCAACTAATGGCTTTTTCTTTTGTGAATTTCCAAAGTCACCCGCTCGGGGAATCGAACCCGAAACTCTTGGTTACGGTACAGTTGCACTAACCATTATACCACGGCTCCTCTAAGCACTAGAACACGCATGCACCTGTTTCACTGGGCAACCTGCCTTGCGTCTGTATTTCTTGACCATAAATGTGATAAATTCAAAGACATAGTTCAACTGGGTACACTTAAGCATCTCCTGATAAAAAGAACCATTGTAGGTGTATCAAGTGGCTCTAATAGAGGGAATTTCAGAACATGTAAATATGTCCTGCGTAGTAAGGGAGGATTATTCAGCTATGTCAGAGTTCATAATATTTTTACAGATTTACACAAAGAATAAGACACATTGGACCTCATAAAAGTTCATTGAATAGCTCAATAGAGCCAATACCATAAAGGCGTTAAGATTTGTATGTCATATTTACTTTGGACTTTGCCAAAATCTCTCCCAACATCAGGAGCCTGACAGTGGGAAACTTATCCCTCGAAACGTAGCTCAAGATTTACGACATGATGAATATTCTTTATCAACACGATGCTGGCTTGATGACTTCCATAAAGCAAGTACATTTTGATCAAAGTACCAAAAAAGTGTCAGGAGAGACTTATATAAAGGTAAATTATATAGATTATTTGTCTTGGGATGAGTCAAGAGCATTTTTCTGAGCTATGTTTCGAAAGATACTTCTTCCATCGTGAAAGGGCCTGACAATGTGAAACGTTTAGTGTTGTATTCAAGAAACTTGTCTGATTATAGTCATAGAACAGCCACACAATGTGAAGTTAAGGTGGGACAAACAGCACGTGGCCAAAATGGGTTGTAAAGGCACTTGTGGCGATGCATTAGATTTTGGTCCTATTTTATGTCGCTAGTTTCAGCATTTCACAATATGAAACCAACTATTTACAGCTTTTTCTGTACGTAAATAATTGTACGACGTTTTGTAAGAGCTGATTACTTGAAAACATATTTATTAGCTTCTATAACAGAAAACTACTATTGTTTGTAATGAAAAACAAGATCTTTTTTACTATCAGACCATATGCTATTCACTTTTTCTTAAGAAAGGCCGTATATACTTCAATATAAAGAGTGACATTAAATTTGACAAAAATTGAATATTCATCATTTTTGTCGAAATTAAATTGTTTTTCGCAGCACCAACACCAGAGACCATGCTTTAGAAGTTTCACAAGGTATAAAAAGGATTATTTTTGGTAGTTTTATAGTATACTCTAGCGAAGAAATTGCTCTCTTCTAAAAAGCACATTTTACCTTTGAAAATAAATAGGCGTGTAGGACTTTTCTACAATAAGAGAAACTATTTATACACTGTTGAATATCATATGTTTCAACGTCTCTTTCAGCATCATGGAGATTTTGAGCCAGGTAATACCTTGTCAGGTTATAGAAATTTCCTTTTGGAATGTTGGGGTATGTCTCTAAGGATAACTTAAACAAATGCCTGTGTTTTGAACTCCAAATGTATCAAGGCTAGTCTTTCTGGGTCTACAGAAATGTAGTAAAGTTTTCTTGCAAGAGCTTTTTTCATAAAAAAATATGAATGTGAATTTCCCAACAGGCTTGAAACAGTTTAGTTGAATTGGAAAAATGGTAGGTACGTGGTTCATTTTTAAAAATTTGTTCACGACCAGAACCTTACCACAAAGTGAAAATAGACGGTTAAATCTCATGTCTGTCTTAGTCTTTAGACTCTCATTCAATTAATTAAGTCTACAATACCCGTAGAGTCTTCCAATGAAACTCCAATATAGTTACAGACTTGACCTTTCCTTTAGTGGAATGATGTAACTGTCTTCTGCAAGGATCTTGGTCTTAGTTGGGGTTTTAAGCCACCAGCTTCCCCATAGATTGAAACTGTGTTCTGTGTAACATAGAGATATTTTTGATTGCTGAATAATATTGTAGCTTCATCTGCGTACTGAAATTTGCTTAGGTTTTTGGTATAACTCTGTATTTTAAGGCAATAAAATTGATAGACTTTAAACACTGCGTTGGCAACTGTTTTAACTACGTGACAGAAATACAAGAGTGTGAGAGAATAGTACGTTATCACTGCTCCGGACTGTGAGCATGTTAATTATTGTTGCTTGGATATTGGTATACAAGAGATTCACCCACTGAAAAAAGTAAACTTCATATTTGGCCATCTAAAAGTGACAATTCAACACTGCCAAAAGTCTTTTCTTGATCTATTTTTAGGAAGGTAGATGATATTTCTCTGCTGGCAGTAGGATATAATATCCAATATAAGTTTCGCATTGTCATAAATATAACTACCCGGAACACTGCATATGTCAGCTTAATCGTAGCAATAACGTATCTTAGTTGATAGGTTTAAAAGACCTGGCTGGCACAGGACATACCAGAATTGTAAAAATAATTTGCCAAACAATCAGGCAATGCCTAAAATTTTAGTGAGCTTCCTTACATTTTGTGCTTTGTGTTATTCGCATAGGTTTAGTATCACATCTATTATATCTCTAGAGGTCTCGGGAAGAGTTGTATCGAGTTGAGAATGCAATATGTTTTGAGTTGAGTCTTAGGTTTGGGTAGAATCATAAAAGTAAAAACTACTTGCATGAGCTAAAATATCCTTACCTTTCAGAGGCGTAATTGTGTTCCTGTTTTCTTTTCATTTTGTCAAGGGAGAAAAAATATTGCGCTGATTATTAGAGGTTATGTTCTCTTCCAAATATCTGAGTTTAGCTTTCTCCATTTTTTTAGAGACGCAGCTGCAATAATTGCTCTTTTAGGTGGAGAGATATCTCAATTAAGGGAATGTTGTCTGATATTTTGTAAGCCTTTAATTACATAAACTCTATGGAGACATTTTCTTTGGTCATGTCTGTAGAGGAAATATCTGTTATTTTTCTCTTTCTTATGTTTCACTGGGCATACAAATTAGGAAAATCAGTGTGTCCGTAAAAGGAAAGAAAAAGAGCGAATTTTGCTTTGAAACTCTGGTATGGGATCATTTCTTGTCCCTACTTTATCTATTGTTATCATGACAGAGTTAGAGAAAGTGATTGAATTTCAATTGAATGAATTGGGTATTGCTAAATTCTATATCCGTAACGTTGATGATACCTTGTTATTGGGTAAATTGAAGTTTAACGAAGTCCCTCTTCAAATAAATTCATTTGACAAGAGCTTGATGTTTACCATAAACGGTTTTTCTGATGGGAAGCTCCGTTTTCTGGACATTTCAATGGAAAAGTCTAATACTGGATTATTCTACAAAAAATGCACACTTGCCAGTATTTCCACTTTTAAGTCAAGCACCTTGGAAGCTTACAACTGCTTAGGTATAAGCACTCTGTGTGTGTGTGTGTGTGTGTGTGTAAGCTGCTGGAGACCAAGTGAGTAGGCTGCAACGGGAATATCTCTCCCAACTACAGGGGCGTCGAAGACGCACATTTCCTGGTTGGATTTTTAAAGAAATTTCTCCAAATCGACAAAGAACCAGATTCAAAATCACACGAACGACGAGATCGATTTCTTCAATGGTACGGAAGAACAGCTTGAATCGAAGGCTAATCAGCATCCAGGCATCACCACGTGGAGGTTGCCTTCATGGACGCCCCATAAGCACTCTACTATGGTGCTGTCAAAATATGTTCCACTGACACTTCATTATGCAAAAAGATAAATAAAATTAAACTGTTTATGATTTGGAATGACTACCCTTTGGTGGTGGCTGTAGTAATGCTGAAAAGATTACATTCTGCACCATTTGCTGACCATGAGACTCAAAACGAGGATGACATCATCAAAGGCTTTATCACAGTTTCTTTTGGCGGTGAAAAAGGTAAAACATTGCTGAAAGCGTTTGTCAAAAACCTACAACGGTTTACGAGAACAAATGTCATTTCTGTTAGCCTGTTTGATACTAAGAAGCTTTCAATGTTTTGTCCCTTGGCTACTGAGTTTATCTAGAAGTATACTGATTGCCATGACACCATAACGTGTAAGCGAAAATGGATCAATTTTTGCAAATTTAGGATGCGGGAGTAATTGTTGTGATAGGAAGCTTTGATCGAGAGGTGAGCCAGTGCTTTGATCAGGGGTTTAATATGAGCAGCGTCTTGAGCTTAAGTCAAAAGACTTTTGGAAACTTCATGGCTTTTAGAGATGCCTGCATCTCTAACAGAGAGGGCTTTGCCATAGCTTGTGAGGATTTGGCATACAGCTTTTCTCCACATAACACTTTTAGAGAGGTTTCCTATTAAAAGCTGTTTAAAAGTAAAAAACAAATGTTTTAATCACTCCGTAAGCATGTTGAATGAATATTGGCAAGCTGCAATATGATACGTTCGAAGGATACCACTATCTTAATATAATGTCTAGCTTCATGGCCATAGGATTTGATTAGGATATGGCCATAGGATTTGGCATACAGCTTTTCTCCACATAACACTTTTAGAGAGGTTTCCTATTAAAAGCTGTTTAAAAGAAAAAAACAAATGTTTTAATCACTCCGTAAGCATGTTGAATGAATATTGGCAAGCTGCAATATGATACGTTCGAAGGATACCACTATCTTGATATAATGTCTAGCTTCATGGCCGTTTATGCTTTTCGTCTCAATCCCTGGATACTAATTTTTGGCTAGGCCAGTGAAGTAACGAAAATAAACTATTTGTGCCTCCCACACACTGCACGAGTTTCAGTACTTCACAAAATTGTTCTACGCAGCAAGAAACTACTGCTTATTTGAAGTTATTAGAGTTTTAATATTGTCCACATATAAGTTTTCCGGGGGTGGGGGGACGGAAGACAAAATATTTAATGGTAAGATAAATTTCTATCTTTAAACAAGTTTGACTAGTCTAAAATCCACTTTTACTTTAAACAAAAATTGTTTTCAATTTCTAGACAAGATAAATTTGTTTAACAGCAAACCAACATCGGAAGTCTCAATATTAGAATTGATGAACACAAAGCTCCAATGCTCATTACATCTTTTATTGCATTTTTCCCTTTTCATCTAATCAGATGTCAGTTCTTTCTTAGTCTTTTTCTTTTACTTTCTTCAAATTGTTCTAATCCCTACCTTTCTACTTTTCCCAATACTTTTCATTCTATTGATCAACATTACCCCTAAGAACCATCTCAACATTTTCATTTTTCTTTTTATCAAAGCACTCCCTTTTTTTTCTACCGTTACCAACCGTTTTCCTTTCCGTGCATTAATACCAATTTAATCTCTGTTGTACACATCTTTATTCTTAGTGTTCCAGGTAATTGTTCTTATTACCCTCGTACCCCATCATTTGTTCTGACTACTTTTCATTAATGCTCGCTCTTCAATTATCAACAGCCTTCTTCATCCATTATTGAGCTCAAAACTTAAACTTTTCTCTTTGTTAAAAGCCTTCTTTTTTATTTCTTTGATCTTAAGCGTTTCTTTTCTCTATATTTTACCCTGGACTCTGAATATGTAAAATTCAGTTCTCAGTAAAAACTGAAGAAATTCATAAATGTTATCTTGAAAATGCAGTGGTAACAAAGGAATTAATAATATGCGAAATTATATTTATCAAGACGTTTACAAGAAATTTGCCTTTTATAAAGAATGGTTGGCATCAAACTGAGAAGTATTGTGTTATGTTAGTATTTCAAAGAAATGCGACCCAGGTGTCCTGATTTATGCACTTAAAATGTAACATACTCTCTGTGAGAGCCTGGTACTACCAGAGGCTGAATGTTGAATGAATATGGCATTTGAGCTATTGATCCTGCAGATGAAGCCAGTTTGACTTCTTGCGCAGGTAGAAGATCACACTTTTGGTCGTCAGGACAGTTATCATGGATTATATAAATGTCAGTGTTTAAGCTTTGTGATTGAATATTTTGCTTTATTTCAAAAAATTTCAGTGAAAGCCAGTAATAAATTACAACTCTATTACGCCAGTTTGTTATTTTTAAAATGTGTCTCTTATATTCACAACATATGTTGTTCTCCAAAACTGCAGTGTTATTTGTTTGTAGGTCAAACAATTTTAACCCCAGATTTGGAGCAGTGACACTTATTTGAACCTTTTAATATCACCTTTTTAAGAGTTGTTGTATAGGACTAAAAGTGTAAAAGTAACGATAATAGTTTAAGTTGGAGTTTGAAATTTTTGTTAGTTTAGAATTGCAGAAGTAATGTAAAGAACCAGTGAGATCTTTGGTAAGCAACATGAATGTTAATGAGAACTGGTGTAATAAGAAAAACAATGATCTGATCAAAAAGTTAACAGGACTCGTTGTAGTTGTGGTTTAGCTTTTCTGTGGTTATAGTTGTGTTTTTCATATGTAGGCCATACCTAGTCATCTTCACGGTTTCAAAGATAGGTTTACACAACTGACCCGAAGTTAATTTGTCATATGGGCCAGGAATATTGATCAAATGCAAAATATTACCCTATATTGGGCATTTACATTTTATTCCAAATGAATGATATAATAGATTCTAAGGCCATCAACTTGCTACAAAAAACAGTAAAACAGTAAAAACAGTAAAAACAGTAAAAACAGTAAAAACAGTAAAAACAGTAAAAACAGTAAAAACAGTAAAAACAGTAAAAACAGTAAAAACAGTAAAAACAGTAAAAACAGTAAAAACAGTAAAAACAGTAAAAACAGTAAAAACAGTAAAAACAGTAAAAACAGTAAAAACAGTAAAAACAGTAAAAACAGTAAAAACAGTAAAAACAGTAAAAACAGTAAAAACATTGCCTTGTGTTCTTCTATGGTGCTAACTCGAAACAAGCTTAGCCAAACCACTATTGCATTAAAATGCCCAGTCCTTGTTCTCGGTCTCCTACTGCATCCCATAGCTTTCTGCTGGTCTTTGAAATGGTCTTGAAAGTTATCCAAATAAGTTTTCCGCTGTCTACCACAAGCAAAACCCACAAGCACTTCTAATTTTGTTTTAAAAATTAGACGTGGGGATTGCTGTAATACTCATATCAGAGGTTCCTGAAATCAAACTTTTAAAGGCAATTTTATAAGGTTCTTTAATGTTAAAACCTTCCAGGGATCTAAAAAGTTACAACTCTTGGGGTGGGGGTCTGCATCTAGATGGGAACATTAATTTGTAAATATGTTTAAAATAAAAGCCTCCATTCAGCCTCTTCATTTTGTTTAAAATCTCAGTTACCATTTATCAGTTAATTTGGTTTTGAAACCATAACTATGAAAAAAATAACTTTCTTACCTTTTTCTTTTGTTTATTACTAGTGCATTGGACCGATCATTACGAAATTTTTGTAAACTTTTATCTCTATGAAGTTCACACTTATTTAATATTTTTATTGTATTTTTGTCAGTAATGCCAAGGGCATTGCTTTTTTGTACAGCCCAGTTCACCACACTCAAGTGTATAGCTATGGCTCACTTGTTGATAACAATTCATTGATTTTAGCCACAAGAATTTATAGGAAAAATATAGATTGCATTGGGGTTAATACCTTACGACATGTTTACTCTTGTAGGTAAAAGTTGTCATTGTTATCTGATCATGTTTTGAAAAACGCGTACGTCAACCACTGCTTTTCGGTTAAGGATAGAAATATATTTAGTAATAAATAATGCATTATAACTACAAAAACAGTACCTTCCAAGGGGAGCGTAACTAACGTATGTCTTATGTTATTGTCAAAAAAAAAATAAAGAAAAGGCAAAACTAAAAATAAGATGGCGTAATATGGCAGTCCTTAAATTTGTTTATGCTTTAATTTTCATAAAAATTTTCAACAAGGGCGTTTATATATTCTCCACCAACGCTTGGATACAAAACACCTACTATGATAATTTTGTTGCGGCGAGAAAAACAGTTCTCCAAGGATTCTCAGAAATTTATTATTCAAAACACTGTATTCAAAATCAATCTGTAATAAAATTACAAATGTGAAAAAATGCTGATTAAAATAAATCATTTCAAATATATTTTGGAAAAATAGTTTTTGTCACGTATTATGTTTACTTCAATGTTTTACATTTTATGGTATTGTTCTTCTTTTACTTGTTTTTTTTATTAATCTGTGTTGTAATGTTATTTCCAGATCCTTGTCTATATATTTTTTATTTGTTTGTTCAGCATTTTTCTGTTGAGTTGATTAAGGCATGGTTGATCAAAACGTCATGCCATTTTACCTTCTTAACAAATTATTCAAAGATTTTGTGTAAAAGAGTTCTTGTTTTAATTTTTCTTTCCTGTAATTCGGACTTCCGAGGTTATTATTTACTACTAAACCAAACCTTTATGTGTCACTATCTTGATAAACTGCAGTAAAATGTTATGTATATATATATATATATATATATATATATATATATATATATAAATCTCGGTACTAAAGACAAAAATCAGACCACGTCAAGTAAAACCAACCCTGAAGTACTTGCCTATCTAAGTGAACTCTAGTCATTTATCCTAGTTCCGATTGACAAAGGGTCCAATAACGTTGCTATCGTTTGCAAAAGGTTCTATATTTTAAGGTTATTGAAAGAAGTTGATCTCAATACAAACCCTTCAAGTACCTATACACTCAGCAATACTTCTGTTGAAGAAATCGTCAACATTAATGTAGAACTACGCGATTCCTATAACCTGAAAGTGAAACAACAGTTCTTTTTGTTGCCATTCATGTATTGGACTCTTAAAATGCATTATATGCCATCTAGAGCGCGTTTTATCGTTGCCTCTGCGTCCTGCTCTACAAAACCCCTAAGTCATTTAATTTCCATAATCTTTAAGAAGATATTCCATCAGGTAGAAAGTTCTCAAAGAAAGAACATTTTTTACCAGAATTGTAACAGATTCTGGGTTATCAAAAACTCTAAACCTGTACTAAATAGACTGCACCAGCTGAACAAGAATAACAAAGCTATGTCAATATCCACCTTTGACTTCTCTACGTTGTACACAAAACTACCCCATTCAGATCTGATTGAAGCTCTGAATTCAGTGCTAGATTTTGTATTCAATGGAGGCAGGAAAACAGCAGATGGTTCTAGAAAATTTTTGACTGTGAAAGGAAAATCTTGCCTTTTTACGAGGAAAAGACATGATAACATGAGCTACACTAAACAACAACTAAAGCTTATGGTAAAGCATTTGATAACTGAATCTTTCTTTAGTATTAGTAACCTTGTTTTTAAACAGAGGATTGGCATTCCCATGGGAATAGATCTTGCCCCTTCATCACTAAATTGTCACGCACCGAACGCTATCATGGATTCAAATTCAAGCATATCTTTAGATTCATTGACGATGGTTGTTGTATAAATGGGCACGATGAATTTGAAAATACTTACCGCGAAATATACCCGCCGGAACTACACCTTAAATGTGAACACAAAGGTACACAAGCAACATTCCTAGAACTGGATATTGCTATTAAAGATATGATTTTCGTCCACAAACTATTTGAAAAAAAACCCCTTTCCTTTTTAAATCGGTAGGATGCCTGATCTTTCTGGAAATATTCCAGAGCATATTTTTTATGGTTCAATATCATCTGAACTTTTACGGAGAGCTCGTGCAACTCTACAGTATGATGACTTTATTTTCAAGAGCAAAGAAATTATTGTGAGGATGATAAAACAAGGGGGAACTTGCTCCAAGATTGTGAAAAGATTCGATAAGATGCATGGAAAACATAATGATGCATTTGCCTCATTCAACAAGAACGTAACTGTACTGAAACATGAATTGATAAGAAATCTTTAACGTTTCTTTTTTTCTTTTTTTTCATTCTTATGTTTTTCGTTGTGTTGTCCTTTGTGATCAAAAGCTTAAAAGAGGTCGCTGTTTTTATTTGCTCTTGAATCTGCTGACAACTGAGGTGATAACTGAGGGGTCATACTTCAGATGACTTACAATTCTGTGATATTTTAATCGGTATTCGCAAAACACAGACCGCAACAACTTGCAAGTTTTAAGACAGTGTTAGCAAATTTCATTAAGAATATTCTTGGTAGTTTTCGTAGCTCTTATAAAGATATGTCCAGTCTGCGTTTTACCATTCTGACTTGTCTGCTTTTAGTGGCGGGTTTCCGTCTTTTATTATTATGTAGCTGATAGTCAAGTAGATGTACCTAAAAGTGTGTGACTTTTGATATTTGAGAAGTTTGGAAAAACCTTATGCTATTTTTTGGATTCCCTAAGGAAGAATTTTTAAGGTTTACAGTCCACTTTACTGTGTTTTCCTTTCTCTTTTTGTAGAACTGAAAATTTTCCTTATATATGTTTAGAGTACAGAAATTTCAGTGAACAGTCACACTGCAAAAGCAAACTCGGCTTTTTGCGTTTATATTTATATATAAAAGGCACACCCACGCTCACAAACTTTCTGTTCATGCTGCTCCCTCCTTCTGACAATTAGTCAGAAGTGCAAAGGGACATATAATCACGACCCAGCAGATGATCAGTCTGCATAACAATACACCAATCCGACATTATTTTGACGCGTCTAAAAATTGGAGTCTGGACCCAAGTTTATTGGGTACAAATTTTGCCTGAACGACCATGTCATAGTAAATTAAGAAAAGGCACTGTAAACATCAAGTAAAGATTGTTGTCAAATACATCACTCGCCACATTGTTTTTGCAATGAATTAAGATTTGTTTTTTTCGATGAAGATTGAAGATTTGAAGATTAATTTAAAACTATTTGGGTTGAACATTACTGGGAGAAAATTAGATCAAGTGTCTAAAGTCGTAGCAGCAAATGAAAAACAATGGTGGACTAATTTACTAACTCTCGTTGGTCAACTCCAATTTAATACCTTATGCAAATTTGTCCTCTGGAGATTAAAAATAACATGAAACCGAGCTATTGAAGAAAAGCCAGCAAATAAAAATCATTTTTGATTCAGTTCAAGTTTCTTTCAGGAAATTGCTGTGCACCCTTTAGTAGAAATGTTCAATTTCCTAATTCTGCTGCTTTGAATGTTCAATTTTTTTGATTCGATGACTTGATCAACACACTAATCAAGAAGCTACTGTTCCTGGTGTTGCACAACGTGAATGGTCAGAAATATCCATCTGAGGAGAAGGCATCTCCTTGCTACCTTTTTAATATGTAATCTTTCTGTGTCAGTTTTACAGTCCCTTTCACTCTCAATATTGTCTTTTTCCACCGGGCTCAACTTTCTTTTTCATGTAGTGAGTTGTTTCCTAAGCAAATGCTTTCTGAGTTTTTTTACATGAAAGTTAATAACTTCAATGTTGGGGCAAGTTCTGCAAAAATCGGTTTACCTTCTTTCTAATGTAAGGAGCCCACTTTATCACTTTTACACCGTATCCAATTGTTTTATTTTTACTTTCCTGTCTAATCATTAAGATCCACTCTTTCCTTGCTTCTGAAATTCCGCACTGACTATCAGAGAAGAAGAGCTGGAATGGTAGTTGTTGACGAGCACACCCTTGATGTAGGAGACTATGTTTTAAATACTTCTTTTTTCCAATTATTTAGTTTGTAAGTACTATTTGTGGAAGATACGACAGTCATTTGTATGACGCTGTCTCCAGTTAAACCAGATTGCGCACTAACATGTGAATGTATTTTTCATTGATTTCGGTCTTTCGTTATAATATTAAGTTGGTCTAAAGCTAACTGTGACCAAATGTAAATGCCAGCGTTTGCACGGCCGTCCTCGTTTTCTCTTTCCTTCTACCATCCCTTCTAGACATATTTTAGATAATCCTGTTTCAGACCTTTTGATGTGCCCAATGAGTTTTAGTTCCTTGCTTTTGACTGCTTAGTAAAATACTCAGCTGAAGTTGGACTTATTACGAACATTCCAAAAACAAAATGTATGGCAACCGATCCACACAGTAATCTTGATCTCAGAATAAACGACAGTATCATAGAACAAGTACACAATTTTGTATATCTTGGGCATAGACTATCTTCCACTAATGATGGATTAACATCTGTTAACCACAGAATAAGTCTAGGATGGGCGGCCTTTCAGAAAAACGAACTGTTATTTATTGACTTCAAAAAGAGTACAATATCACATCAAAGCCCGCATTTATAAAATTTACATACTTCCAGTTGTACTTTATGGTCTAGAGTGCATTAACTGGACAACTTCCTTTTTGCTGAACATAGAAAAATTTCAAAATCACATAGTGAGATTCATGACTGGCAGCAGACTAACAGATCACATTCCAATTAAATACGACAGTATATCTTCCTTTCCCAAGTTCTCATGATAAACTTTACGTGAATACATATTTTTAAAATAGCTACACCACAATAAAAATACTGGCTTCCTCGACGACATTTACAGCCAAGCATGTTGGATAGGTATAAGCAGTTGGTTCGATCTCAGAAATTATCCAAAACAAGTTATGACTTGCTATTTATTCTCAAAAAAAAAAAGTTTTTCAAGACAAGACTGAAAGACCTTCAGTCTATAAGCACGAGCCTAGTATTTTACTTATTTTATTTTATTACTGAGC
>RDPX01000019.1:2702415-2751457 GCA_003991215.1 Morbakka virulenta
TACTACTATTACTGCTACTATTACTTATTCTATTAGTACTGCTACTACCACTACTATTACTACTATTACTGCTACTATTACTTATTCTATTAGTACTGCTACTACCACTACTATTACTACTATTACTGCTACTATTACTTATTCTATTAGTACTGCTACTACCACTACTATTACTACTATTACTGCTACTATTACTTATTCTATTAGTACTGCTACTACCACTACTATTACTACTACTACCACTACTACGCATGCACATAATGAAGAACCTAATCTTTTCATAAATGTTTGAAAATTATCCTCAAGAGCTAAAATACACACCTGTTTCTTTCTGTTTTATTTTCAAGGTGTCTCTTTTGTTTTTATTTGTAATTACTGAAATCGGTTGCAAAAAATGACTCATTGTATGATTTTTCAGGATTCAATAATTCCATCTTCGTTTACAGGTAAAAATCATTCTGAAATGACTAGCTGTAATTGGCAAAACAGGTAACAACCATCGTAGGCTAAACCAATTTTATTTGCCAAAGCAAAATGGAATTATAGGAGTGAAAACTATTCATGCAGTAATATTTTTCATATCATATATCACTATTCGTCTTTTATATTACGTAAAATTCCTCATTTTATTTACCCATCAAATATGTCCAGAAATAAAAACACTTTAAAAATTGAAAAAAACAAACAGTTTTGCATTGCAGTATGCTTCTTCTGCTTTAGTAACATGTATGTGAGCAAGACTCAGAAATGTATCTACGTTACTTGGACAAAAATTTAGATATCCAGATGAATACATAAATAAAAAAATAGATGGATAGACGGATAGGTATTAAATAAATACATTGATAAATAAACAAAAATAAAGAGAGAAAGAATGAAAAAAGGACCAAATAAATATTAAGAAATAAGTGAGTAAAAATGCAATAAGTCGTCTTCAAAGGTCAGTATATTTTTCAGTACCCCTCGTTACCAATAACTGTCAGCATTTTTTTTTCTCAGTCAAGCGACAGTAATCGTTCGCAAATATCTAAAAGTTTTCCTCACAAGTATGCTAAATCATGTTTGAATTCCACTAGAAATGTTAATTAGGGTATGACCTGCACTCTTGATTATTCGGTAGATCACAATCGATTCCATTTGATTTACTTGTTCAATAATGTACAATAACAATGTTTAATAATTACAAGTATAACGAAAAGACTAAATTTTTACTAGATTTGTGAAAATTATCTCGGCGTCGATTATGCAGGTTGGTAAGCACAGCTTAATAATGTTGCTTGATTAATTCATCAGAATTTTTTTAAAGAGAATAACGAGAATTCTTAAGGGTAGGTCATGATTTATTGCAGAAAGGAGGAAATTAGTGAAGTATATATTTTTCGGTAAAGATTTGCCACCAATAGACTCTTTTTTTAACTGTCCTGATTCTGCTCTTCGAAAATTGTTTTACAAATGTGTTTTCTTTCTCATAGAAAAGCGAATGACAGGTGATGTACATAATCAATTAAGCTTGACTATAAATCAAAATTGGTTTTCAGAATGAAAACTAAGATAAAATTAATTTTGACCAACTTTTTACAAAATGCAGCAAGATTAGCTCCATTACCTCTCTTTTCTTCTGTAGAACAACACTCTTACTTGGAGAATACTTGGAACCATTTCTCATGAAGGAAATTGAAAAAATACTACCAAGTGAACAGTTGAACACCCTGGCAATCTCATCAAAAAGACAATCATAAGCGGTCTTGACAGAAACATTGGAATACATTAACATCGAGTTAAAGCATACTACTAAGACAACTGGTCATCGACATCATTTAAGATTGATGACCCCCCTGGCCGATAATTTATTTTAAAAAGCCAACTGTATGGAATCATCCATTGAGACTAACGTTGCCTGAAAAGCGCCAAGGCTGTTTCAAAAAAAGTAAGTTAAAAGAACTGCAAGTTAAGAAAAAGACCTCACACCATCGACAAGATTTTACCCAAGTTCATTTACGAAAGAAACGATGAAGACTAATTTACTATTGCTCACAGTGGCTGCCTGTACGTATTCTTTTTCTCTATTTTTATTGCTTTGATAATATAAAAATTAGTATCTCAAAAAAGTAAATTCTTAAAGTAGTTATTATTTGTTATCCCGTATACAACTTTTAATGCTTAATTCACATTTTGCTATTTTTTCAAAATGATTCCTTTTGATGTTTTTAATAAATGTTTCTGTGATCTGTGTTTTGTGACATTTGATTTTTTGAAAAGTTATTATGTGCTACTGAATCTTATAGTTTTATATATAAATATATATTTTTTCTATTGCAAAACATCTTCTTGTGCATTGTCATATATAATGTATGATCTCAAACTCTGTTTATCTTACTAATAATAACAAGCTGTCTTGCTTGAATTTCGGTTGCCTTACATACATACTTGGAAATGCCATAAAGTTCTAAACAGGTAAATACTAGCATTTTTTTTAAGATAATGGCATTTTCTATAGGCTTTTTTGTGATTTGTTGATAATGAAATGCAACCATGCAGTAATTTGTGATCCTCAATCAATGTTTTGCTGAAAATAAGGATGTTCATATTGGAAGGAACACTATTTTTGAACACTATGCAAATATTACTTTTTCGCAAGTACAATAAAACTTCCTACCAGAATTCTTTTTTAAAAAGTGGTTATTTTATTCGTGATCTGATATTTGTCTATAAGGCTTTCTAATAAATAAAAATTGCTCGAAATTCAATCGTTTTGAAAAATATTTTATTCGGCTTGGCATAGCTGAAAGTACAAAAGAGTCGTTTACAACTTTTTGTATTGAAAGCAGTTATTTCTTTTATTTTAATTAACCGTTTTGTAGTATCAAAATATTGGATATCCACGGGATTTATCCATCGAAACATTTAGCGAAATAGTCCTATTTTTCAATGACAACTTAATTATTCATCTTGATGTGCCCAAAATTATGATATTCTATTTTTCTTAATAGTTAATTACTTTCAACATTTTTTCTTTTATCTCACTTTATTATATATCGTGGACATCTCGTCTGTCCTACTCATATAATGTATATGCAGCAAGTTTTACAATCAAACCCAATAGTGAGATTCCTATTTTTCAATCACTTAGAAATTCATCTTAAAATGATCAAAACTCATGTAATGGATGAATAGCAGGTTTTACAACCAAACCCAATAGTGAGATGTTCCTACTTTTCAATCACTTAGAAATTCATTTTTAAATGATCAAAACTCATATAATGGATGTAAAGCAGGTTTTACAACTGAACCAAATAGTAAGATATTGTTGTTTTTCAATCACTTAGTAAATCAGCTTAAAATGATCAAATTGTGAAAAACTTTAATGATTTGGAATACCAGTGCTACGTCCGTATCTTTTCACTTGCATTTTATCATCTGCTGTTTTTAACTGTATCTAAACTTCGATATTTTCATATTTTCAACAGATAGTGGATTTTTTTAGGAAACAACAATAAATAATCTGATTTTACATTTGGTTTCATTCAAGTACATAAAAGATAAAGTTCAGTATTTGGCGAACTTTTTTTTTCTTTGAACGTATTTTCAATTATCTCTTCATCTTATTTGAATCACTCTGTAGCACCTTTTTAGTGCTTTTTCATAAAAATATTCAATAATCCTAAGCTACCTCAAGGTTCTCCCGTAAAGCTTTTAGTGTAAAATAATAAAAAATAAATCATCTTTGTCACTCTTGCTTGTCATTTTTGTTAAAGACGTAAACAGTTTATACCAGAATTGCCATAAATGCTTTTTTAGTTTTATTAATTAAGGTAAAGAAATATCCTAATAGTAAAGAAAGCATTTTATGCCAAATTTCAAATTCTGCTGGCTTATTCTGAAAAGTCAAGAAAGAAATCAACCTCGAATATTCATATATTTTTGTAATTTCAATTAGTACTTTTGAAAACTAACAAAAGTAAAACTTTCAGTTGTCAAAAATATTTCTAGTTGAAATTTTCTATTAAGTGAGGAAAACAGTAATATTATTTCGAAGTCTTTATATTTAACCAAAAAAAAAATGGTTCTTCAAGGTTTTTGGATAGCTACTAACCCAAGGATACAAGTGTCATTTTGGACACTTTATTATTTAAAGTTTCCGAATATTTTGTTGCAAAAAAAAAATAAATCAAAATCTCTTAAACTAAGAATAAGTACATCAAAACTAAAAAGTGAAACTGTTTTTGTGATCTGTATTTAAAAAATAGCATCCTACAGGCAGAGATTAAAAGAATTATACTTTTTGGATGGAAACCTTTTCCTTTGTTTTACAGGCAACAATTTCAATATTCTTTATTCGGAGTATATATTTCACTTGTATTTTTTTGCCTTCATAAACACCTCTGCCCTCTCGTTGGTGTTTTTTCTTTAGAAACAGAATTTAGAACAAGGCTTTACTTTCAAGCGATCTCTTAATTGCTTCAGTGATCCCTGATACTCATTTCGTCGACACTAATTCTTAAATAAAAGCTTCCTATTTTTTCAGTTGTAATGGATAAATAAACAAGTTCTATGGCTTGAAAATATCAAATCAATTAAAAAATATAGTTGAAATATAATTTCTTTTACTGTTCTGTTCAGTACCAGTAAATGTCTATTATGTTCTCTCTTCGTACTGAAATTAAGCCAAACCAACAGACAAGAAATTCATATAATAAAAGAGACATGCCTCTCCTTGGTCCCGAAAGACACTTTCAAACAGATCCGAAGCCCCCTTGGGGAAAAAAGACATAACATGAGGCTGGTAGTTTTAATATAAAAGATTTATTTACTTTTAGTCATATCCTAGTATATTATATTATAGTAATTCATATGAATA
Organism: Morbakka virulenta; assembly: GCA_003991215.1. Lineage (NCBI taxonomy): Eukaryota > Metazoa > Cnidaria > Cubozoa > Carybdeida > Carukiidae > Morbakka > Morbakka virulenta. Next base: position 2,707,274 of record RDPX01000019.1, read on the forward strand.
GAATATGTTTGTCCTTATCTATGTCTTAAAGAAATGTGGCAGAAAAGAGCAAAGCATGACTACAATTCTATTTTTTGGGGTTTTAACTTTACTTTTTCCCACTAATTGGGGCTCAGATGGTGCCCTTCTTTTTCGCCTGCACGGGAAATCCAACCCTGGACCTCTTGGCTAAGGTCCAACTACACTAACAATTAAGCCGCAGCTCCTCACAGTGTGACAAGATACAGTGTAAATTGTGGAACGGTTGCGGAAGTGAGGAATTCACATGGCGGGAGATCTGCCCTGCCTTTTTCGGTCTTTATTCTCACATTTATGATATTACCATAACTGTAAGAAGTGCAGAATCNAGAGAGAGAGAGAGAGAGAGAGAGAGAGAGAGAGAGAGAGAGAGGGAGAGAGAGAGAGAGGGGGGGAGAGGGGGGCGGGAGAGAGTCCCTGTAAGCCCTTGGTCACTTGTTATGACTCGCGCGCCCGAGAGAGTGTAGTTAATTAGATAGTTATAAGTACTATGTCGCTACTCAATTATAGGCAAAATAGAATCTAAATTTTCTTGCCTTACAAAGATAAGATATGGAAAATATTTCTCTTTTTATTGCGTGGTTATGTCACTCAAATTGTTTTAAAAATAAACTATGGTTTCTGCCCCGACCTTTATTGATCACACGATAACAGTTGGATAAGAAAATATATCGTTTTACGTCATTTTCCCATGTAACCCATCATTATTTACAAATTTTCTTTCTTTATCGACTGTGGTTTTCAGATATGGATGCCCAGAAATTTGAATGACAACAGTTAATTATTTCACTATTTAGCTATGAGACTTCTGAAATGATATAGCCAAAACAATTTAACATTAACACACACACACACACACACACGGATTTATATATACATATATAATATCATAATTATGTTTGCTGATAATAAAATCTGATAAAAGGGTGCTCAGTATCTGAGAAAGAGGACGTTCATAGACAGTACAGCACAGACGTCAAAACAAAATATTTAAGCTGATAATTTTATGTTTTCAAAATCATCAGCGTTGTCTAATGATTATAAAAATGCGAAACTATTAGCAGCAGCATGTCTATTTGATTAATGTACACATGTCTATACATCTATTTATCTATCTATCCATCCATATATATATATATATATATATATATATATATATATATATATATATACATGTGTGTAGTTTTGTGTATTCGTATCAAAAAGCACTTTACAAAAGGAGCAATTTACATAAGGTTATGTGTTGACATTAGGATAGAACCCCTGCATTAAAAAGCCATTCTAAACTTCTCCAATACTAAAAGAAGTGTTTTTAATTTGATGGTATTACATCAGTTTACAGGATATGAACTTGGGGAATCTTAATTGCATCACAAATTAACAATGATTTACGATAATATGAATGAAGCTGCTACTATTACTACTACTATTTCTATTACAACTATTAATATCAAAAATAAAAATAATTATTCTAATAATGACATAAACGTTAGTAATTTAAATGAAAAATCAAAAATATTAGACCTTGGCGTGTACTCCCCTTGTCAGATTAGGAGACAAAAAGCTAGTGACATTACATGATCACAAGATCATAACACAAGGGCAACGAAACGAGACAGAAGAGAGTAGGAAGAGGGAGGGCAAAAATTGACTTAAAGGGGCACGGTAGAGAAAGACATGGAGAAGTAAGGAAAGACTTGGAGAGACGCAAAGGCACTGGCCGAAGACAAAATCCTTTGGGGACCATTTATAGCTTAATGTGCCACATCGGAAGAAAAAAACTAAGATCTTAGGTAAGGTAGAGAAACAAGAAGAGAGGGATATTTTAGAAACAAGCTTTTGAAATGACGAAAAGAGGGTAGAATATAACATTATGATACTACGCTAATTATCTGAGAACAACCAGGATTGAACCACCACATCAAGAAAGAAGTTGATACCATTTTGTTAAAGAAAAAAATTGTAAATTTAAAAGGTAAGAAATTGCTACAACAGGAAACCACACAACGAAATGTTTTCGAGTATATCATCGTGGAAACAAATAAAAATTGACAATATAGAAATACTTAAAAGAGATCAACAAGTAAGTTTCATTCAACAAGTGGTTAAATCAACAGAGTACGTTATAAGAGGTTAACGGTTTGGACTCGTTCCTTAAACTACTGTGCCCAATTAGTTTCTTCGTTGTAAGTGGCATACTACTGAGTTTGAACATGTTTTCGGAGGCAAGAAATCAATGAATTAAAAAGACTAAAACGCACAAAGAAAGGAAAAATCATACAGGAAAAGTAACCGTCTGACCTAAAGTGGCTTCAAGCGTTGCTCAGGGTAAGAGACCTAGACAAGAGGTGCTGTTTTCTAAGCTGTAAACAATTCAGATAATACGATTGTCTTGAAACAGGATGTTCGGCAGTGCTTCATACTTCATAATTTATGAAGCTTTGCCAGATGATCAGAATATTTTTGACAAAGGAAGTGCTAATTAGAACATATTTGCTAGCCTAAAAGATTAGATTACAAAGCCGTAAAAAATCTTAAGAAGGAAGGTAGAAGTAATGTCACTTAGAATAGGGACAACAGGCTTTATGTCACCTATAATAGTAATGCTCCTAGCAAAATGGAAGTCAAGTAGACTGTTGAGGGCCTACTATTGTCTGTCTTGCTTCCCACTGCCTACATGTTATGGAAGATCTTAGCGATATTGTGTTTTCGTTAAACATAACAGAGGATTATTAAACCTTGAGCTAAGACCTGTACTGTACGACTTCTGTATTATTATTATTATTATTATTATTATTGCTGTTGTTATAATCATCATATCATCATCAGCATATTTCCTTATGTCACATGGTTGTACAACTGTCAACCGGGTCACCCTAGTGACCCAAGGCGAGCAAAGGTTTTAGAGTAAGACAAACACGACATTTAGGTACCAAATTTTAGATTCGTATACAAAAGTCCTTAAGTGGAAAGACAGTTTCCCAAAATGTGAGCAGTACTGGTTAAAACTATTTTCTATTTATTATCATCATCATCATTATTATTATTATTATTATTATTATTATTATTAATTATTTTATTGTCATCAAAAATGGAACTGGCCCGAAATATAGACTATGCCATACATTTGACGAAAGTGTGCCGCACATTACATCAGACTGTCCTGTTCTAGCGAAGGAGGAATATTTTGAAAGACACGATAAGACACTTGCTCACATCCACTGGAATAATTGTAAATGTTACTAAATAAAAGTCAGTAGCAAATGGTATGAACTTAAATCAAACTAAGTTTTTGAGGGAAATGATGTTAAAGTATTGAGGGATATGCCTATTAAGACTGACAAGGCAATAAAAGCAAAGATGTAGCAGCAAAAGTAAATTAAAGAATTTATGAACTCTAATTGATATGGTTATGCTATCAGAAATTTATGTTGCGGTAAAAGAGATGGAGAAAATTGAAAAATACAAAGAGCTCGAAATAGAAATCAGCAAAATGTGGAACACTAAAACGACTTCCATTCCAGTTGTGATAGGAGCTAGATAGATATGTTTTACAACTAACTACCTGGTAATATTAGAATCGAAGAACTGCAAAAAAATTGTGCTCAATAATTAATAATAATGGGAAGGTTGAAGATAATAATGCAGTGCCTTTATATCTTCATATATACATAAGGTAAAACACGAAAAATAAGAACTGTGATTGGAACTAATAGTTTCACGATATTTCAATTGTCAGGCAATAATGCTACAAATACTGTACAAACTTTTATAAACAAATAAAGTAGGCGGCTCATCAAAAATAAAAATTACGGGTTGTAACGTATTACAATGTGTTAATATTCTGAGAAAGGAAGAAAGAAAGGAAGTCTCATGTGGATACGGTTTAAAATTACTAAATGGCGATTTACTTTCAAATTAGGTAAATAGGTGTTCGGCTGTTTGATCACAGAAAGGAGGTCCCATGCGGTTAGTCATTAGGTATGAAGTTGCGGAGGAGAAATTTGTTTTCGTGTCGGCATTTTGAAATAAGTTCTGATCTTTTGTTGAGAAGCTGTTTCTTGATGGTGTATATTGTAATGGACACTTTTCAGTGAGACAAAGGAGGCATCTTTTTGTGCTGTTGTTGGAATGGGAGGCTGATTTTAGGATAGATCAAGATATTTCGGGTGCTTTTCCGGTTTTTTTCTTTGCTTCCATACGAAAGTGGATAGTGTTGTGCTGTGTTTGTATTAAACTGTGGGTCAATCATAATTTATGTCTAGAGTATCTGTGTTTCCATGGCCTTTCGGTTAATCCTATGTATGCCTTTTCGATGTTAGGTGTTGTTGGTGTTCTATTGCTCTGCTATATGCATTGTGCGCTTTTTGATACGAATACACAAAATTACACACACACACACACACACACACAAATATATATATATATTTTTTTTTTAATTAAAAAACTTTTTAATGTTTAGTGTATTATTGGGTTTTTTTTCAGTGCAGAATCGAGGAGAAAAAATGGCATGAAAAGAAAAAAATGGGGGCAAATTATGACAATGCTGTTGCTTGCTATAGAAAAACAAATAAAAAATGATAAAGGCAAAAATCTTTGTTGATCCAAAACTAAATGCTAACCGAACTGATATCGTAATCAGAGACTCAGTAAAGAAAACTTACCATACGGTACATATATACGTACGAATGTAACATTTCAGCCCAAAAATTCGACAAAATGTCGAATTTAAGGACCCCAAGGACCCCTGAAAAACAACAATCCCCGTATGAGAGAATGCCACAATAGCACACAAAATAATCTCTTAATAAGGTTTTTATTGATTTTCGAATTTCGAAGTTCGAAAATCGTATTGACAAAGAGAATACTGTCTTTAAGAAACTCTTGTTCTACTTGATTACTATTCAACTTGTCATTATAAAGCATTATATCATAATGCTCCCCCAACAGTCTTTAGCTTTGATACACTGAGTGAGATTCGGTTGCTTGCTGGTACCCTTTAGAGAAGTAAAAAGTAAAAAATGGGTTTATAGTGAAAACAAAATACAGTAGCACTCTCAGTAGTGCGGGGAGACGTAAGTCTACCTATTGCATAAGAACCGTAATTTGCTTTATTTTGGCTTACATTTTTCAATTTATTGTACTTTGTAGGAGCATATCAAGTGCAAGAAAAACCAAATCTGTTTACGCTAGCAACGTATATTGAATGGAAGTACAATGTACAAACAAATACAAAGCGAGAGTGCTCCACTGAAATTCAAAGTTTAACAGTTTAACATTTACTACGACAGAGCGAAAACAGTCATATTGTTTTGGTCGTTGAAGATGTTATTAAATTTTTTATTTATTTCTGGCACTAAAACAAATCTGTCGGCTTCCACTGATTTAATCTGAATGTTTTGCTGCCGGGACTATCCAATTTTAATAACCATTTTGCTTAACGCGCAAATAAATACAATTTTTAAATGCAAAATATCATAGTCTACAAGCGTTAGTTGGACGGAAAATTCGGATAGTTGAAGTATTTTCTCACTATTGTTCGGGCTTGGGGGAGGGGGGGGGACCGCTATTGGAAAGGACAGTGACACTACATTTAATGCCAAATTAGTCGTGAGTTTAGAAAATCATTCGTTATAGGAAGGGTACGGATATTTGGAGGAAACGTTATTAGGGAAGACTACTCTAGCGACCATTATCATGGCAGTATCCCCTGAAAAACAGCGTGGAAAGTAAAACAGAGTGCAAGAAAATGAAGAAGTATGGAGCAATTAAAGGGGGTAGGGTAAATGTGTTGTTATTGCTGTGGTTGTCGGTGGAGTTCTAGATTTGGAACTTAGCAGAGTGTCCTGCTGAATATTCATGCCACTGCAGATAGTTTTTCAAAAAGGTCTTAAGTTTCTATATTTCAAGCTTTTAAGAGAACTTTGAGTCACTGTTTGGCAGGGGGCAAATTCGGTTGGAGGAAGAGTTAGACCCAAAACAACCTGTATTTTAGATAAAAGGATACTACTAAAAGTTGCACTAATAGAAAGCTATAGCCATTTGGAAATATCTAGAGAGAAGTTTAGCCAGCTTCCAAGTAATCTTTGTGTAATGTAATAACCATAGTAAAATGCTTTGACATTTTGGAGAGTTTATGACTGGACTACAGTGATACCTTGCTATATTAAAGAATTGGTACTGCATCAACTTTGGAAAGTAAACATTAAACCAAAGTACACGCATTATTTTAGTTGTTCATGTTTGTTCGTCTCACCCGTGGCTTACTGGCTATTGCATTGTCACAAAGAGGTCCCTGGCTCGATTCACCGACGAGACAATAAATTTTTGGGACTTTACTAAAGGAAAAGTCATTGGTTGGCATCAGAAAGGGCATCAGGCCAAGAATTTCCTCACTGTCACTACCGTGTCTCTCTGAAGCGCATCGTCTGAGCGCTTGGGAAAATGACATTAAAAACAAAAGAAGTGTTTTTCACGTTTTAGCCTCAGCATTCTTAACTTTTTGGCAAATATTAGCCACATATATTCTTAGCATGAATACAGCTTATTGTGAATAAATAAATTTTTTAATGCTTCCCACGCTCCAAGAGTAAGATTTCTCTTTCTTTTTCGAGTTCAGTCCATCTCCACACCCTATAAAGACCTAGCGACCACCTATATCTGTGGAAACTTATGACTGAATGTCTTTGAGGAAATCTGTGTTTTTGTTGGTGACTGACGTCACAACGTTCTATTTCACTGGGGTGTCTTTGAAGTTATATAATGTGTTGTTATGTAATTGTTTTGTACAATTGGTTAGACTTCACTGTAGTTGGCAATAACAAATTGAATTCCTGTAACGAGGGCAATGAATAGAATTCAATTCCCTGCCAGGTCATGGATGTTTTCCTATTTTAAATAAAAGCCTGAGCCTGGACTCTTTCTTGAGATATCCTTAATTTTTTACCTATTTTCTGCCTCGATATTCTTACAAAGATTATTGTTAGAAAAAGGAGGCCTGTTAGGAGGAGACTTTCCTCTAAATGTGTTTTAAAAAAGCATTGAATGCAAGGAATTTCAGTATAGATAAGAAATGAAGATGGATAATTTTGTTTACTTGTTCCTTATTATATGTAGTAATAATTTTTTTCATTCTGTGAGAGTGTCTTATTGGAAAATATTTCCGTAGACACTTGCACACAAATCTCATTTTTTCAGAAGTGATTAGTTCATTTCAAAGATTTAACTTTCATTTTCAATTCCTTTGCCACACTGTGTTTATAGTTCATAGAAAAATCACTTCAATTTGCTTTTTTAATTCTACCATAGTTATTTTCAAATTTGTCGAAAATTAAGACAAACTTCTGATTCACTCTTTTGTGCAAGGATTTTGTATCAATGAGGTGAAAAGTTAGGAAAGCTGCTTTTGGGGATTCCAATTTCATCTTTTATTTTTAACTACTCTAAGTTGGATGAAGGTCCTTCTTTTAGTCTATGTTGTTATAGACATCGATGAGATCCGTTTTAAAAAAACCTCCATTCATTTAAATAGTTGGCACCTTTCACACAAATACCTAAAGGAAATTTTAATATTTTCGTTGTTAATGACAAGCTGTAAATTTATTACTTTTGCCTATCAGCAGAGCATTGTTTTGTGATGATCTGTTCCTGTCCGTTCAAAACTTGTTTTCCACTTTTAACGTACCAATTATGTTGACTCAAGCTTGCAAAGCAAGCTTTACACAACAGAAAACACACCAATGAAACTGATGGAAAGATTCACAAAAGTGACACTAGCGTATCTTGATTTAAGCGTATCAGTAAGGGAATTTTATTAAAGAAGCCGTGCCTTAATGGTCAGTGCATTTAATCAGTAACAAAGGGGTTCCTGGTTCGATTCCCCAGGCAAGGAGAATTGTGAACTTTGCAAAAGAAAAAGCTGTTAGTTGGCGTCAGGAAGGGCATCCGGGCCAGAAATTCGTCACTGCGTAAATNGATTTTTAATGACCTTAAATTTACCGGGTACTATTTTAAATAGTTGGCACCTTTCACACAAATACCTAATGGAAATTTTAATATTTTCGTTGTTAATGACAAGCTGTAAATTTATTACTTTTGCCTATCAGCAGAGCATTGTTTTGTGATGATCTGTTCCTGTCCGTTCAAAACTTGTTTTCCACTTTTAACGTACCAATTATGTTGACTCAAGCTTGCAAAGCAAGCTTTACAGAACAGAAAACATACCAATGAAACTGATGGAAAGATTCACAAAAGTGACACTAGCGTATCTTGATTTAAGCGTATCAGTAAGGGAATTTTATTAAAGAAGCCGTGCCTTAATGGTCAGTGCATTTAATCAGTAACCAAGGGGTTCCTGGTTCGATTCCCCAGGCAAGGAGAATTGTGAACTTTGCAAAAGAAAAAGCTGTTAGTTGGCGTCAGGAAGGGCATCCGGGCCAGAAATTCGTCACTGCGTAAATCAAGCAAAGTTATGATGGTACCAATTGTTGTTGGAGCACTAGGTAGTGTTTCAAAAATGTTTCCAAACTTCAAAAGGAACATTGGAATCAAGCTAGAAGCATATCCTCTTCAAAACACTGCAATATTAGTAACTGCTAGAACCATAAGAAAAGTATTAGAATGCTAAAATCTGAGGGACATTGTAAGGAACATTTGGATATTGGTAATAACCAGCTTCCTCATTACATGAGGTAGAACATTTGCCTGCGCTTTAAGCTACACTAATAATAATAATGACTGTTACTATCATTTTAATTTGACAAAGTCATTAAAGCTAAAGGTTTAGATATAATTGTTGGAAAAAGGAACTATCTTGAACAACTGAGGAAAGAAAATTTTGAAAATCATTGATCTTAAAAGGAAAATAGGAAGAATGTGGAGAGTCAAAAATGTGATGGTTGTATTGGTAAAAGTTTGAGCTGATGGTAGTGTGGTATAGTAGCTTAAAAATTGATGTTAGCATTTACTTAATACAAAATAACTGCAAACAGCAAGCATTCTTCGGTAAGTGCTGAAGTTATAGAGTCAAGAAAACTGGGTTTGTTCTTCACTGGTTGGTATAGCTGGCTCAACGACCTGTGCGAATGCTTGAGCATGGGATGATGGTGATGATGATAATAGTAATAATTATAATAAGGATAATATTAATGATTGTAATCATATTAACAATACAAGGCAAGGAATGACAGTGTTGTGCAAATCATTCACTGGAAGCTTTGTGGTATGTATGCTTTTAAAAGCGAATACATATGTTACGAGCACGGGCCACAAAGTTTTGCTAGAAAATGAAAAGAGCAAGATCTTATGGGGCTTTACCATGCAATGTGACTATCCCATTCAGAACCAAAGACCATTTATTTATCAATCATTTATAATACATTGCATTTGTTGAGAAGTTGAAAAAGGTCAACGACATAGCTCTTCCAAATGATGTGAGGGAGGGAGACAGTGAGAGAGAGAGAGAGAGAGAGAGAGAGAGAGAGAGAGAGAGAGAGAGAGAGAGAGAGAGAGAGAGAGAGAGAGAGAGAGAGAGAGAAGGGAATAAAGAGCGAAAAAAGGTTGAAAAATACAAAGACCTAAGGCAAGACTTTGTAACCGTTTGGAAAACAAAAACAACAGAAGTGAGAGTATTTGTGACTGGCGCACTAGTCATGACTTCGAGAAAACTAGAAACACGGATAAAAAAAATTCGTATAAATGTCAAAACAGATGTATTCCTAACAAGTAATCTCCTTGGAACAACAAGAATATTACGTAAAACCCTTAACATGGGGACATTTCCATGAACTTTTGAGAAAGATGGCAACTAATGAAGGAAGCCTATAGACCTGAGGATACCAGTTGTAACCAGTTTTAAAGGACAAAATTGTAAGAGTAATACTGAGAGAAAAAAAAGGAATCAAATTAATGCTTTTAAGAGCGATCTACTGATTAATAACAAAGCAAGAAAGACTCGTAGAATAGAAGGAGTCGATGCATCGAAAAAAGGGAGCAAGATGAATAGGGCAATTATTACGAGATGAGGAAAGCATTAAAGCGGTTTTGTTTTGGTTATCTATTGGATTAAATTAATTTTGTGTTTAAGTATCTGAGTTGTCACAGTAGATCATTGGCAGATATTGATACTTACCCAAAACATCACAACTAATAATATAAAAATAATGTTGTATTTACAAAAAACATTTGTTTAATAAAACGTTAACTCAAGAAAAGTAGCAATGAGAAATTTGCTTAGGCATTTGACTGCAGCATAATGGAGACACGGAAACTATAACAGAAACAATTTGACAATAAATAATAATAATAATAATAATAATAATAATAATAACAATAATAGCAATAAATTATCAAGAACAAGAAAGAAGAAACATAAATGTTAATTGATACGGCAGTACCTTCTGATCGGAATACATCCGTTAAAGTAGCAAACTCTCCAAGTAAAAAGATATGGAAATTGAGATTACAAGAATGTGGGGAATGAAGACATTAATTGTGCCAGTTGTGATCGGGCTCTGACAAGCAAATCAGCAAAATTCCTGGAAACATCAACCTTACCGAATTGCAAAAGATTGCTCTACTGGGATCTGTCTACATCCCACAAAACGTATTATCAATTAAATAGATTTTGAGTGCCCATTAGAGCCCTAGAACCAGGATTGGATTCGGCGAAGAAAAAAGGAATGGAATGGTGAAGAAAAAAGAAATGCAAAGAAAAGTTAGAGATAATAATAATAATAATAATAATAATAATAATAATAATAATAATAATAATAATAATAAAGCCAATAANCACTGACAAGCAAATCAGCAAAATTCTGGAAACATCAACCTTACCGAATTGCAAAAGATTGCTCTACTAGGATCTATCTACATCCTGCAAAACGTAGTATCAATTAAATAGATTTTGAGTGCCCATTAGAGCCCTAGAACCAGGATTGGATTCGGCGAAGAAAAAAGGAATGGAATGGTGAAGAAAAAAGAAATGCAAAGAAAAATTAGAGATAATAATAATAATAATAATAATAATAATAATAATAATAATAATAATAATAATAATAAAGCCAATAAAGTAGTATAAAAGAAGTGTGAAATTTGAAACTCGTGTACAAATCAAATCGATTTGAATTTTGCAACAGCTTTTAAAACCATGTTTGTTGGGAAGAGAAAGAATTGTCGGCGAGGTACTGTATGTCAAAGAATATGGGGTTTTCATATTCAGTAAATATAAGAGACAAAAGAGCTAAGATTGGGAAAAGAAAGAAAATAGTTTTAAAAGTATTCTTTCAGATTGGAAGAAATTTAAATATTTTTATTTATCAGGAATTAAAATATAGGTTTCTCTAGTTACTGAGAATTAAAAGATTGGAAAGGTTTCTAAAACGTGAAGGATATATTTTCTATGTTTCGTTCAAAGTTTAGGTACGTAGCAAATCAAGCTCTTTTAAACATAATAAAAATGTTAAATTTTATATATACTGCATTAATTATTTACCTTTGCAGTTTTCAGAGCTTTGGCAGCCCATTCGTATTAAGTGAGTTATGGTTTCTCATCAATAATCTGAACTGGAAGGGTCATCAGACGCGAAACAGTTCGTGTATACCGCATTGTATTGCGATTACGAATATAATGGTTATTGACTTCAGTTGAAAACTCATATCCTAATCGATGTCTTAAATATATAAGCCATAAGCTTAGCTGTCAATATAAATAAAAGCAAGTAGAAAATCGTATTCTAATACTTTCATATACCTCCAGGTTAGGACTTTGAATCTTAATCTTATCAGAGAATCTACTTTTTTTCTTAAATTATTGCTATCATGTTTAACTGAAATTAATCACAACGTTATGGATTTTCAAACGAGACAAAGAGTCGTGATTTCATTTTGCGTTCAATAGCACTAAAATAGTAATAACAATGAAGGAGAAATACATGATGACATCATTGTAAGTTAAGACTGTTGATATTGATTTTTAGATTAACGTGCTGAAGTAAATTATATTGAAGAAGGTTGTTTTTTTCTTAGTTTTAGGTTGGTTTAATATATATTTCTTCCTTTGAATTACATCTATATTTCACCAAAACACTATCCTAGATCATATTATTTAAAGCTCTTCAGAGCTGGGTAAAGCTGTTGACTTTTGATTAGCATCTCGTTTCTAAGTTTATCTTTGAGTTTCTCAATATTATTGATTAAAAAAAATAGTTTCTTGCCAAGGATTAGCCTAGTACAAATGTTTTTGATCAAAAATGTTTTGTGTAAGAGGATATAAAGTCAATTCAAAACGGTAACCTTATCTAAAAATGATGACATGAATATGATCATTTTATTTCGATATTTGTTAAAGTCATAAGGGATTTAAGATTAGCTGAGCACATCTAGGATTCTGGTTCCTGCAAAGTTGCCAGTATGGACTAAACTCGTTATTAATGTTGTATCGTAAATTTCTACTGTCTTTAATGTTCGCACTTGCTTATTTGCTAATTTTTCCAAGCCTGATATGGCTCCTTGCTGCTTCCAACAACTCCACTCAAACGAAGTTTGTCCAAAGCATGATTTTCTACTGTTCTTAGAAGGAAGCCAATGTCAGCTGGTATTTTGAGCTTTCTAATGTTCACACAGCCTGCTTCTGAGCCTTGGATTGCAGAAGTGTCCTTTGTAAACTGTCAGCAGTGCGTTTCATTCAGGTTATTTCACAACATGTTTAAATGAGGAAAGACGCTTCTTTTCTGACTGCATTCATAATCGTAGATTCAGCTCCATTTTTGCTCCCAGTGTCTTCACTTTTCAGAAGATTTTTCAATGAGACTGCAAAGTATCCCTCCTGGGCAACGCATCTAAAACGTTAACAGCAGTTGTTTGTCTTTTCTTTTTTCAAGGTCCAGGTTTCGCAGACATAAGTGACTAAAAGGGGTTTACACTGCCTGAGACAATATTAATGTTTAGTAAGTTCTTCTTCTTTGACTTTCGGCTAATTCCCGTTAGGGGTCGCAACAGCGGATTAGACTTTTCCATTTGTTTCTGTCGATTGTATCCTCCTTTCTAGCACCCACCTCTCTCATATCTTCCTCTATGAGGTCCAAGTACCTTCTCCTTGGTCTTCCTCTTCTTCGACGACCTGGCACTTCCATATTCAATATCCTGTTCCCTATGTAGTTGTTCTCTCTCCTGCATACGTGTCCGAACCACCTTAGCCTAGACTCCCTTTGCTTTTCTCTTATCCTCATAACATGGGCTGTACCTCTTATATTTACATTTGGGATCATGTCTAGTCTTGTGACCCCTAAAGAGCAACGTAGCATATGAAGCTTTGCTACTTCTAGCTCAGCTTTATGCTTTTTTGTTGTTGCTACGGTTTCAAGTCCATACAGAATTGCTGGTCTTACTACGGACTTATATATCTTTTCCTTCGCTACGGCACTTAGCTTTCTGTCGCACATTACGCCAGTCACTTTTGTTCATCCATTCCAACCAGCTCGTACCCTCTTATTTATTTATTTATTTATTTTATTTATGGTTAGTAAGTCGATGTACAATAATATCTGGGATTTTTTCACTCTTTGGGGTCCATAATTATTGTGAGACATTTTTTTGAAGATCAAAGCAGTTATCTGTCAGATAAAGAGAGGAAAAACACATTACAAAAATCCTTATCCAAAGTTTTTGAAATGACAGAGCGTTTTGGAGCAATAGTTATCTTAAGATCTGGACTGGAGAGTTTGGAAAATGAAAAAGAAAGCATGTTTTTAAATATTAATTTTAAACTTTACTTCTGAATAACAAACTGAGAGTATGTCTTTAGCTTATCATTAAAAACAATACTAAATTTTATTGGGATGATCTATATATACATTTCTGGCCTCTTTCAACAATAATTTGTCTAAATATATTATCAACAAACGAAGCTAAAACAACACGTATTGTATTACTTTCTTTTATATGGCAAAATTGACTCCTTCCAACTGTGTCAGTTGACGTGTGTCTGTTCAAACTCATCACGCAACTGTTTTTCATAAATATCATAAGGACCGTGGTTTATCGAACTGCAGACGGGGAGAGTTTGTTAAATCTTTCCTAAATATTCTTACAAGTTTAAGGGCCATTACATGAAGGCGGTCAGATAGATGTATTGACTTTAGTGTTCTATGGGCATTAATATTTATCGATTGAAAAAGTATATGAAAAACAAGTATACAAAATACAAAAGCAACATAGTCTCTGATTCGGGCTGACACAGTGTAACGTTTTCTTATGTTGCAAAACCTTGCAAAATTTCGAATTTCAATAGAGAAGGTATGGTAACAATGCTCTTTTGGCAACCCAAAAATGGGTTTTGGAGGAAATAAAATATTAAATATTGCCACTAGAGAATAAAAAATTGGCTGACTGTTAGAAAAAAGAAATTCTGTAAAAAAATTGTCAGCTTAACAGAGAGACTTTAAAAGTCAAAAGATAAGCTTACCACTGGTAACAACAAGAGAAGGAACAGTGAAATTTGAAGTTTGTAACCTGTAAGAAAATGAAATGGAAGTTAGATTTATCGTGGGACAATTATCCAAGGTAACTTTAGCTACTTTGCCACATTTTCATTACACCCCCAGGTACCTCTACTAATCTCGAAAAATATTGAAACATATATAAATATATACATAGGTAAAACACAAAATTCTTTTTTTCCTTGTTAATGTTACTCATACTGCTAGAGTGCTTTACTATATACAGAAGCTCCTGCTACAACCGTTGAGCACAGTATATATATATATATAAATAAATGATTTACAGTTCCTAAATTTTCGAAGGAGCGCAGTAGCAATATTCGGTTTCTTGCGAGATACAATCTGGTTCTGCTGTTGGTATAGTCACAGTACAAATTGTGACACTAAATCAATCTTGAAGTACAGTAAACGTCTGTTTTATATCTGAACACTTGCTAAAACTGACGGTTTTATGTTAAACTAGAATCAATTACACGACTGAAAAAAATCAATCTTTAATCCTGTAAGAATCACATAGCTTAATGCATTAAGTAGTATGGTATCTGATAGACCCACGTTCGCTCTATTATATATTTTATTAAGTTAGTAATTGTTTTGTTGTTGAGTGGGTTGGTGATCCATTGTTATCTCAGCTGCTATTCCAACTAGATTCCATTACATCTAGATATTTTTTATTGTGTGAAATGCTCATCTTATCTGTTCTCAATGGGCTCATCCTTGATTCAAACCTAGATTTATGAGTTACGCGATTAGGTTTTAGTCGAGTGAATGCAGGTGAATTTGACCTTATCGTTTTATTAGAATATGCTTTAGGTCAACTCTTAATAGATAGTCAGTTATAAAATTTTGTTATCTTTAGCAATTAACAACTTTCATGCAACATTTCACTTCGTGCCTTAAGTGCTGTCAAACATCTGATTGCCTTAGTGATCAGTAATTAAATTCTTGGAATACAATACCACGAAGCACTATCAGAGCTCTACAGGGCCTTTTACATTCTAATTTAATATCTGTGAAATTATCATCAATTTAACAAAGTAGCACGAATGTCAAAGTATTTTCAATTAAACATGCATTGACATTGGTGCTACTTTTGTGAAGTAAAAATGCTTGATGATGATAATGATAAATGATTGTTCTTCGGTAGCAATGTATCATTATTCAAACCTTTTCTACTTTGGTAGATTTTTTTCTTCAGCATTGGATGTATTATTATATATTTATTATGGTATCATCATTTTCCTAAAATAAAACAAACAAAATATGTCAATAATTCTTCAACTGCAATATGTTACATCTTTTCAACTAACCTACTATTTGTGAAATTACTATTTTTAATGCTAAAAAATGTAAGAAATGAAATAAATTGAACTCTTCAACATCAATTTACCATCGTTCAAATACCTTTTTTTCTATCAATCTTTCATCTCATCTTTCAACCTACCCTAATATTTGTGAATCTGTATATTATTGCTAACAATAAAATGAGCTAACATAAAATAATATGATTAATCTTTAACTCACTTTTATAGTTATGCTAAGAAGATTAACCTAAACCGCTTGTTAAACTTTTCTCTAAATATTGATTTATTGATTTTAAGCCATGAAGCAGGAAGGGAGAGCAGAAATTAAAAATTTCTGGCCTTCCTTCCTCACCAAAAATCTAAATGTCTTCAAATCTCAGATACACCTTATACATTTTCATATAATTTTGTCTTCTTGTTTTCTTTTCTCCCTCTAATTTCAGTTTCTTTTATCTAAGATAGCTAATTACCAAGTTGGGGAAAATTTGGGTTGTGGGGTTAAAGAAACAGATTCACCACTTCGACACTTTATATTACATCTTCGTGATAATAATTTAACAAAATCCCCTTATGCTTTTTTATTTTAGCAAGTACTACGTACGTATTTATATATACCAGTATCAAAGTAATTATTGGATATCAACAGTGCTCGATAATATAAGAGTACTAGAGCTATCATATGGCTATATATATTATGTACTGCATATACAATCTACATGTATGAAGTATTTATCAAGCAAAATATTACACTTCTTCAGCGACTCAAAGTTTGATGTTTACTGAACAATCATTAATCTACCTTTTTATGTTACAAGTTTAATAAACATGCAGACCTGAGTTCCTTAAGGAGTGTAAAATCTTGTTTTATTGATACATATAAATGCTTTACACCAGTATTCAGCAATTTTTTTATCAACTGCGTAGTTAAACATATATATACAAACACACATATACATATATATATTTATGTATTTATATATACATAAATATATAAATATTTATACATATATATTCATATATATATATATATATATATATATATATATATATATATGGTGAAGGACAGAAATATGAACAAAATATAGTTTAGATGTTTTGACAGTTTTAATCAGGTTTGGTGATTTTTTTGCCGTTCACCATATGATAGCTCTAATATTCTTATATTATTGAGCACTATCGATAGCTAATAATTACTTCGATACTGGTACATATATATATATATATATATATATATATATATATATATATATATATATATATATATATATATAAAAGACATAATAAGTTGGAAAGAATAAAAAAACTACACTATCCATTTCGACAAGCCTGTTTCGTGATTTTACTCACTCGTCAGGAAATGTACAAATAAAAATATTCCAGTAGCGCTTTATATATCTTATTTACAACTGGTGTTGGTACGCTTAAGTGTTCATTAACAAAAGTTTATATATATATATATATGTGTGTGTGTGTTTGTGTGTGCGTGTGTGTGCATAAATGTAAGTCAGTTTTACAACCAACATTGGTGTTATAATGTTTAAAAGCAACGAAGACATAGAAAATTCAATAAAGAAACCACTGATTTCTAGGAGTTAACAACACTACTGGTATTTTCAATACATGACGGTTTGACACTACTGCCCTAATGGTATTGGCAATAATTCAAGGTTTTTAGTGTGCCATAGAAATTCAACTCTACATTCAGTCTTATAGCACTTTTAATATGCTCTAAAATACACTGTCTTAAGAATATAGAAATTTCCCTTTCATTCTTAAATGTTAATGGCCAATATTTTTAGTTCAAAATATCATTTTGTCAGTAAAGTACAACTCATAGTGATATGATATGATTTATCGTATCGCGACCTGAAGATTTTCACTGTTATTTCAATATCATTTGTTGTCAGTCCAGTAAAATTCATAGTAATATATGTTTATCGTATCAGGGACCTGAAGGTTTTCACTGGGCTCGAATTTAATCATTATATTTAAGTCATAGCAGAATACACCATGTATAAATTTTAAAACTATATAAATGCATTCCCTAGCAGAGTAATAAACCTCATTTAACTTTCCTTTAAATTGTGTAAGGCTTGTCGGCTTTAATTCAATCAATAAACTTGTTTTCGTTGGCTTAGTTGTGATGAAATACCAATATATTAATTATTAATATCTATATACACCAGGATGGCACTATCTCGTGCTTTCCTTCTTCTTTAAAATAAAAAGGAGTATTTTCCTTGCTTATAATTTTACACATATATGTGACTTTAAACAACTGAAATCTGCCACTTGAATGATTTTTTATCCTTGACAACAAACAGCATCTATTTTTCCAGAATTGTTTAGATTACTCTTTGTTTCTCCTCGCTTTATAAAACAGTCAGGTAAAAGTTATTGAAATCAACACTTTCTCCAAAAGAGTATTTAAAATAAATGACGTAAGCATGTACCAAAGGGCTTTTACATCATTTCTGATGATAAACTGATAAATGAGTTATTTGAGTCAAGATTCTGATAAATTTTTACGAGATTGCTATTTGCATCAGTGCTATTACCATCATTGTCTCAAAAAAACTCGACAACTTCTCTTAGAAGTATTTTACAGATGTATAAAGAAGGTTGTCGAAATATCTGACAAGAAATATTGCAGTTATGATTATGAGAATTAATAAAGCGAAAATTATTGAAAGAATATCCTGTCAAACTTACACTATAAAATAACATTGTTGTTCATAGTAACTGTAGAAATGGTGGTAGCATCCGTTTAAGTAAATCTAGCAATTAGGTGATAGCAGATATATTTAAAGGACTAAAGATAGCAGAGGTAGTCAGAGATTTAGAAATACAAGCAACAGTACCTAGGTTAAAATGAGAAGTAATGGTAGTAATAGCAATTGTAATAATAAGAATTGTTTTCGTAATAGCAGTAAGAGGAATAGAAAGTAAAGAAGGGCTGAAATACTCAACAAAAGTAAAAGTGAAAGTAATAATAGCTACGCTAGTAGCATTAAAAGAATTAAAAAATTCTGTGAAATCTATTGAAAAAGACAAATTTCCTGAGAAAATGAAGAAAGACAAAGTTGTTATCTTGTGCTGCTGTGTTTCCTTGGGGGATAATGTAATTGTTATACCCTTATTTATGATTCTATAGGCTTTAGATAGCTATATCAACTGCACTAATACGTTACTAATTCTGTACTCCTATCATCAACAAAAAATAGAAAGTGAATTATTACATATCTTGTACAGAATATTTTTCAGTTGTTAGACAGATGCCTAATACTGCACACAACATTTTCTCTTAAACGTAGAAGCAACATAAAAAGTAAATAAGCAAAATAAACACCCTAAAGAAACATAAGATTTCAGAATAAAAAATTGTAGTGGAAAAGTTGGATGAGCTAGTGTGTTGATGGTCCTTCAGTAAAACACTCCTTAAATTCAGGATCACCGCTTCACTTGCTTTTAAGTATGGTTCTGATTTAATGAAATGAATGGTCACCTCTTCTATTATGGCTATCACTAGATTTACGTAACCTCATATTTCGTGTGACCAAGGGACGACAAAGAATACTCAAAATCATTACAAAATGTTTCAAAATCCAGACTAGGCCTTTTTAGCAGGGGTAGGGGTTGATATGATAAATTTTCTCTTAAGTAAAGGAAAGCAGCAATGCTGATAGTTTGAAGATTGTGCTTGTGCTTATATAACTAATCTTAGTTTTACTGTTTTCCATATATTTTTGCTTTGAAGTCTAATAAGAGTGTTTACCTTAAATTTGTTTACTCTGCAGTCTTTATCCTTCTCTAATTTGCTCATTATGTATTTGTAGAGGTTCCTGTTTTATTTTATTTTATGTTGTGCTAACCACAGTTTTTTCCATTTTATTTTTCAAAATAGTTTTACATTTGTTCTCTATTTTTTTGTTTCAACGTCAGCAGTAACACAATTTGGTATTTTACAAGTATATGAAAGATGATCTTAAAAATTTTTTTACAATAAACTTTAAGCTGATTAAAAATATTTGAGAATCACAGGCATAAAACGGCAATAAATTTTCTCACAGTTACTACTAAATATGAAGATTGAAAAGGAGTTTGGAACCCACATGAATGAGGGGATAGTGACCCTAAAACTGCCCGTCTTTCATGTGGAAGCATGGTAGTTTAGATTCCCAGTGAAAAATTTTTTTAACAGATAATCATGTTATTCTTTGTTTGTACTAGGTATGATTTGGTATATTAATGCCAAAATATATTTTCTCTTTTTGTTGCAATATTTTGGAACGTACTACGACACTGGTATGTCTCTCTCTATATATATCAGTATCGAAGTAAGTATTAGCTATCGACAGTGCTCAATAATATAAGAATATTAGAGCTATCATATGGCTATATATATATATATATATATATATATTATATGCTGGGCATATAATCTAGATGTAAGTATTTATCAAGCAAGAAATTACACTTCTTCAGTGACACAAAAGTTCCATGTTTACTGAACAATGATACTTGCCATAGTTAAATTAAACTTGTTGTTTCATTATATTTTCAGCACACATCTTATAAGTTCCTCTTCATTCCTCAATTTTAATTACTCTAAGGTGCACCATTTTTTCTTCCCTTTTTTGTTCTTCTTTCACTTTGTAGATCGCCCATTACCTTTTTCGCTTTTCTTCATATTTTTCTGTTACACTCTTATTCTCTCTCTTCACATATTTGCAAGTACCAATTTTAACTTTCTGCTCGGTTAAGGTCATTATATGCACTTCCTTCCTCTTTAAACGTGGCTACTTTTTGATTACTTCCTTTCTTGGAATATAAGATACCACGTACGGCTAAAAAGACCATTTCATGACTTCTTCTTCTTCTTCTTCTTCTTCTGAGTTTCTTATCCTTTCAGGACGTTGGAGATCATGGTCTTCCACCTCTTTCTCTCTTTTGTCAGTGCTAAAATTTCACAGTCACTCCTCTTGAATTCGAGATCCTTGTTCAAGCTGGTAATGAATTTCAGTCTCTGTCTTCCTCTATTTTTCTTTCCTTCAATCTTCCCAGTTAACACCAAGTTTTCCATTCCTTCACATTTCATGCCTGCTTGGAGAAAAAGTTTCTTCTAACTCGTTTCAACATGGTATAAAAAACAATAAGTCTAAACTTGTCTTTGTATTCAAATAGTACAAAAATCGCCTTTGAATTATTTTTACAATTTATTTAAAATCTTTGACAAGTTCAATAGTAGCTCTAAATTTTTCCTATTTTTCTTAAAACTCTTTAGAAATTAATTTTAAAACGCTAAAAATAAAAAGGTTTTTCTCAAAAAATCAAAATATTAAGACTATGGAGTTTCTTTAAGCCCTAAAAATTTAATAGTTCTCTCATCCTTCATCCGGAAACATTACAACCCTGAACTTTAACAAAGGAAGCGCATGGCCATCATATATGTTCATACAAAGTTTCAAACTGTTATCGTGAAAACTGTGGCCATGCCTTCAAGGTTACCGAACAAAGACTCAAATCTTGGTTCATAATAGACCATAGATGTTTGGGCCAGAACTAAACCTTGTGGTATACCTGACGACTTACTTTGCTCGACAGCATAACAATGACTCCAAGATATTTCTAACACTTGTTCACGACTTACCCTCATTGCCCATATTATTGGCCTTGTCATTTTTTGTTGCTTTTACTTCTATTCTATAAAAAAATCAAAATTGGCTTGCCTTTCTTATTCTTTTACTTGAAGTTGCAGTACAGAAGCTAGCAGGGAGCCTTGTCTTAAGTTAGTCCAGTTACACTGTAACCAAGAGGCTCCTATTTCGGTTCCCCGAACAGGCAATAACATTATAACTTTCCATTTTGAAATTAGTTTAAGTATTTTGATGGCCTAATGGCTAGTGTAGTAGCACCGGAACCAATCCATTCCGGGTTCGATTCCCCCAGCAAGCTAAAAAACTTTAGAATTTTACAAATGAAAAAGCCATTGTTTTGCGTCAAGAAGGGCATCCAGCCAAGAAATTCGTTACTGTCAAAATTAGGTCCCTCTGAAGGGCACTGTCTGAACCAAGTTACTGAGGTAAATGACCTTTAAACCAAAAAAAAGAAGTAGATAACAAGGTAAAATTAGTTAATGGATAACGAAACCACTATTGTCAGACCTCTTCGGAATACTTACAAAACAGACAAGCCTGTAAACACAGCTAAATGAACCTTTAATAGAAACAAACTGTCTCTATTTGTGAATTAAATTCGACTGACTTGGTCCTTATATTACATGCTATCTCTGTTAAATGTTATAGTTACAGTAGTGAAAGTCAGGAGTAAATAAAAGACAAGACTTTTCGACTATGTATGCTTTCACTTCTCCTTACTAAAACTCAAATACATATTTGATGAGGATCTGCACAAAAATAAAGATTAAACTAAACAGCTAATTAGAATTTTCGACACGTTTAGACAAACAAAGCAATAATGTCATAGGATATATATAAATAAATGTAGATCAGTCAGATATACCATCAATACCCTAATTGCTTGGTAATAAATCTCTACAAATATTCTCATTTTATTCCAAAAATGCAATCAGTGATATCAAATGGCATGGCAACTTGGTGTGATATAATTACTAGAGTTTTGCAATAGCAGTAAATTTTAACTCTATCGCTAAATGAAATTTCCTCCTGTTCAACTTTTATTGACCAAGAATTATTGATCATTTTAGTTCAAGTTATTCTGGCCACATTTACATGATCAATAATCAATTAGTTATGACCATGTAAGAGCATATATATTTTCCAAAACACATCAATCGTTGTGAGCCAATTTATGAAATTTGAACGTGCCTGAAAAGACATAAAATATTAATACCTTAATATGGATCCAAATATACAGGCAGCAAACAGAAAATGACTTAAAACTATATGAGAAAATTAAATCAGATGTCAGATTTTGGAAAATATAAGAAAAAAATATCAATGGTCAAACAATTGCTTGTGTCCAAGCTGGATTTGTGAATACTGTAGCATTGATTTTCTTTTTGTAGCTAATGCATCTGGCATCTTTTGTATAATGGACTTCTCTTGGTGAAGGGAATGACCTGGCAGAAGTATTGATAGTTAATTTGAAAAGCAAATACTACTAAGTGATATAACTATCCTCTTTATTACTTAAAGCAGGCAAAAAGTTGATGTCAGAACACAACAAGAAGGAGCTACCTTTAAGTGTTGTGAGATTTTTGACTAAATCAATGAAACTGCTAGGTTCCGGATTTTGAAATTTTAAAGAAATACAAAACTTTTTAAAGGAAAAATCGACTTGAAAGTCATTTTCACCTTTCAATAAAAAGCAATATAAAAGTAGATAAAGCCTTCTAACATCCAGAACTTTAGAAAATTTATTTTACTTCTTTGTGAAAGTATATTTTTCTTATGCACAATTCCTCTCATTTTGCTGGTAATTATCTAAAATCATTATGTTCAGTGTTGATAGATGTTTTGGCTTGATTCTGTCTTAGTGTTGAAGCGTTGCTTAGCTGTATCAGCTGATCTTGACTTTGTCTATTCTTTTCCTCATTTTGAAGTATTATTAATACTAGTCCATTTCAGTTATCATCATCATCATCATCATCATCATCATCATCATCATCATCTAACGGGAGGTTCAAAATAAACCGACGTGGCTCTCCATTTTCTTCAATCCTGAGCCATTTTGCAGAACTGAACCATACTTCTTCCACCAGAAATCTCTTTGACATTGTCACTATATCTAACTTTCGGTCGTCCTCCCCCTCTCCAGCCACAAACCAATCCAAGTAATAAATTACTGCTTGTGTCCTTTCCCCTTAGTATGTGTCCAATAAAGCCATTTTTCTACGATTTATAGTTGTTATTAGCCTCTCGTTTACATCCATCTTTTCCAGTATCCATTCCTTAGTTTTCTTTTCTAGTTTTTCTTTTCTACTTCTTTTTTAGTTTTCTTTTCAGTCAAACTGATGCGCATTAGACGACGATAGCACCATAATTCAAATGCTTCAATCTTCTTCTTGTCTATAATTTTCAATACCCAACATTCTGAACAGTAACTGGCTATGCTAAAAATTAATGTGTGCAGCTGCCTTTCCCTTGTAGTAATAATAATATTTTGTCTTTCCATATATTTCCATATATATATTTGTTAATGAGACCATTGCACTTCTTAACAATATACATAGTAGTTTTCAGTTATTATGTACGTAACAAATTTGCAGTTCTCTCGTACGAAGTTAAAAATAGTTGCCATCCTTGTTTACAGTAGTTTACCTGGTACAAATACCTATAATGGATAGGTATTAAAATTTCCTAACAAAAAATGCATTAAAGGCTAGAGATTGGACGTCAATAAATCAATACCATGCTAATGTTTACTTAATTAATTGGAAAACCATATCAAACTAAACTCAGTATTGCCACAAGGAGGTACTGGGAGAATCTTTGCATCAAATAAAACGATTGGTTTTTATGTAAACGAGAAGCAAAAGTAAATTTTTATACCTCAGCTTTTATAAGAATAATTTCCAAGTAATTATTCAGTATTAGAAAGGGACTATTTACAGACCTACGTTTCAATATATTTTTATTTACTTTCTATTTTAGCAATACTGATGGTGTCCTATGGTCAAGGAAGAGGTAAATAATTTTGACATTTATTGAGCTTTCAGATTACGTCTTTTAAACTATCAGTTTTTCTATACCTTTCCATTATTAAATTCAGGGTTTTCATTTCTTTTTATTTGAAATTTTTTCCAGAAAACAAACTTAGTTCTCTTGGTTTTGCAGGGGCTTTTTAGTCATATATCTTCATCTCAATCCATGCAAGCTAATTTTAATAACGTAAACATGTTTACTTCACTAAATAGAAGATAACCAGGTTTAGTTGTTTATTTAAGGAAATAGGTTGATGCCCATAAAAAGCAGAGATTTTCCTAGTAACTAGCAGCAAGATCCAGTTTATTTTAACCAACCAGATAATTACGTCCTCATTGAAAAAGGCATCTAATTAGACTATTACCTTTTCCTACCTTACCCTACCTTACCTAATTGGAAGCTTGTGTGTTAACACCCCAGCCCACTACATGTTCCTTTCATATCTTACATTTGGTCGCTTTACATTCCAATGCCCTGATACCTATTCTAGTAATTTCTTGCATTTCCTTGACGTAAGTAATGTATTGTTTTTCTTTCTCTTTCGTCTCTGGTTATTGGTGTAGAGGCCATACTTGATTTGGACTGAGTTGCCAGGTCTTCTCAGCCAACGTTCTAAATATAATTGTCTTGCAATGACTGCTTCAGTCTCGTCCTTTTATCTCATTTAGGATTTGTCTATCGCTCATTTTACATTTGCTTTTTACATGAAGCATTTTTTTACACCAGGTTGTTGCATATGAGTTTAGTTTATTCTTGAACGTCTATGTAAGTGGTCATGTTTCTGCACCATAGAGTACTATTGAGAGAATTAAAAAGTTAAATAAACGTAGTTTTAGATTTTTTTATGTCTGTGTAGACCTGCAGATTTTATTTAGTTTTCGAGAATTGCCTCCAAGCAGCCCTGAATCTTTCTATAAAGTCTTTGTATGAGGAGGTTGTGTTGGTAAAAGGTACTTAAATTCTTCCACAACTTCAATATTCGCAAGTATGGATGGAGCAGGTTAATTATTTTACAATTAACAAGGAAGATTTCTTTTTTTAGCTTTTGACGTTTAAGCCTTTCTTTTGCTCAGCTTGTTCAATATCTATAAAGTGGTCTTTATCTGTTGTCTTATCTCAATCAAGTAAGACAATATCTTCAGTAGCAGATATTAGAAATTTGATTCATTATTCCTTTTTTTAACAAAGTTGGTAGAATTGGTGTTCAACTTTCTAGATATTTTTCTATTGTTTAACCCTCACTTATTTTATTTAGCCTGATTACTACGTCTGCTTCCTCATTCGTCCATTCAATTTACAGTTTTTGGTCATTTTAGAAGGACTTCTCCGACGCTGTTGCTGCATTTCCACATGCAAGATGATTCTCTTTATTTTTGTGTTTCTGTACCTATCACTTAATTCTTTTCTCTTGTTGCCAAGAACTCCACTTCTTTCACCTACTCAAACTTCCTTAGATTTTGACTTTTTGGCAAAAAATTTCCTGTTCGTGATAGTGCCTTATCTTGCTCAGGATTAAAATTATTAGCGAGTAGCCTGAATTGATTTCTGCTTTCAAGATCGTATTGCTTTTCTAACTCGACAGTATGTGCTAGAACTTGAAAGTTCCTCCCAACATTTGTCTTCTTTTGTTAATGTACTCTCAGAGTGATGTTTAAATGTGCAGTTACTATTTGGTGGTCTGAATCTATTTTTATAGTGGAGTAGGCTCTGCAAGCTTAAGACAGTGTCTCCATTTTCTCTGCATGATGGAGTGATCCAGATGAGCTTTGTTGATTCCATTTGAATGTTCTGAGTGTCCTGTTCTGTGTGGTTGGTGATGAAATTCTGTATAAATGTTTACTGTCATCACTTCTTTCTGCGGATTTTGGAGAGCGTTCAATCGACTTCCTTTCAATGACGCGTTAAGGTCTCCAAGAGTATCAAGAAAGCTGTGGTTCTGATTATTAGATATAGGATCATTAAACTGATTGTAGAACATATACTACTTTACTCTGCTGTCAGAACATAGGCACATAATACTGTTTTTTGTAGATTACATGGGGTGTCATTTTTATGACCCTATCACGATCTTTAGTGTCCTGAAAGATACAATTGATTAGGGTATTTTAATAAGCGTTTCAACCCCTCCATAGCCCTCGCTGGTTTCTGAAGCAAAAAAACAGTGTTAGTCACTGCTTGGAAGAATAGAGATATGAAGGCTGGATTTCCAGCTGTGCTTCAGTATACCTTTAAGGTCAATATCAAATCCTTTACAACCTTTAATCAATTGATGATATGGGCCTTTTTTCTTTGGGACCTTACCTATTTTGTTGGTAATTTGAGTAGCTTTCAGACATTCATTCTTATATTACTAGTCACAAGTGCTCTTTAGGGTTGCTCTTGCAATCTCATACGCCTTCAAATGAGTTGAGGGTGTAATTATGTGAGGGATGGCTGACCGGGTGGTACACCTTGCCATAGGGTAACCCGGGGACTATACGGGCCTTGCCTGACCAAAACCTTGAGGCTCGAATTGTCCGGCATACCCATGGGAGGGTCGCAAGAAGCCTTGAAGAAGAGGGGTCTAAAAGTAAATGCAAAGAAGACGGAAGTAATGTTATCATGTAAGCGGAGATAAAGGCAGTGGATAAGTTCAAGTACTTAGATTCCATCATTGAAAAGAAAGAAGGTTGTGAGGAAGAAGTCAAGGCAAGGATTCGGAGTGCCTGGAGGAAATGGTCAGAGAGTAGTGCAGTTGTCTGCGACAAAAAGGATGCCACTCCATCTCAAGAGCCATTTCTAAAAGACGGGCATCAGACCTGTTATGCTGTATGGAGCTGAAACTTGGCCATTGAAGAAAGCACAAAAAAGGAAGCTGGAAACCACAGAGATGAGGATGTTGCGATGGATGACTGGAGTATCCCTCTGGGAGCACAGAAAAAGATTTGAGAAGGCATGCCAAAGTAGTGGAAGTGTAGAGTAATGCTAAGGAGTCTAGACTCTGCCGGTTTGAACAATGAGGAGGGAGGAGGAAAGTATTTTGAAGCAAGGGTGCCATCAGTAGGTAGTTGGAAAAACAAGTATAGGGCGCCAGAAGTTGAGATGAAGAGACAGAATGCAGATTGATATCAAAACAGTGGAAGCTGAGGAGGACGGTGCAAGGAATAGGAGCGTGTGGAAAAAGAAATACCGAGCGGCCGATCCAACTTAAAGCTGGGTATATCAAATGGTGATGCCACCGACTCATGCACAGATTTTCCAACATAGTTCGTTACCAAGTGCATTGAACTAAGGGGGCTTGGAGAACATTGAAACTATTAACTCGACATAACTGATATCGGAACTATCCACATAATCCTAGCTTAGAGTTTAACGCTTCCATTTATAATGATAAAATATAATATAACATAATATAATATAATATAATATAATATAATATAATATAGTATAATACAATATAATATAATATAATATAATATAATACAGATACAGTATAGTACAGTATATACAGTATAATACTAGTACAGATAAACCTCGACATCAATATGAGGTTAAAGAACGACCGGTTGAATATAACTTTATATTCCTACAAATATTGTAAGGAAGAGTTTGATAAAGGTAACGAAGTGAAAGTAAAAGCTTTAAGTCCATGTTGCTATCCATGTAAAAATTAATCCTGTGAATAAATAATTTATNTTTATAATGATAAAATATAATATAACATAATATAATATAATATAATATAATATAATATAATATAGTATAATATAATATAATATAATATAATATAATATAATATAATATAATATAATATAATATAATACAGATACAGTATAGTACAGTATATACAGTATAATACTAGTACAGATAAACCTCGACATCAATATGAGGTTAAAGAACGACCGGTTGAATATAACTTTATATTCCTACAAATATTGTAAGGAAGAGTTTGATAAAGGTAACGAAGTGAAAGTAAAAGCTTTAAGTCCATGTTGCTATCCATATAAAAATTAATCCTGTGAATAAATAATTTATATGGATCAAATATATTGGACATTTACAATCAATATTTAACGTTTTCAGTATTTTTCTGGTGCTTGCTGTTATCACGGCTCGTCACAACAAATAGTGCTCCTCACTATTGTATGATCGTGTGTGACATTGCGCCTGAAATTTCTCCCAGCCTTATGTTGTTTGATCTTTTCAAGCAACATTTGCGTCGATTTAATTCTTCTTTAAACTCCTGATGGTACTATGTCTATAACTCTCTTTTAACGTTGTCATAGCGTTTTCTCTCCACATGCCGATTTCTATTCATTAGCTCAGCCTCAACGTTCTTATTTTCTGGGAAACATTGTCAAACCTAATTGTTTGTTTCATCATTATATCTTATTTCCACCCAATTTAGTATAGCACCCTGTTGTCCATGTACCTCCAGCTTCTCAGTTTTTGCCAATGGACTGTTACCTCGTGTTGTTGTTTTTGCTGTGTAAGCTGCTGTAAGCAGATTGGAAGACCACTCCGGTGAGCTTTATCCGGACTCATGAAAAGGGAAACAAACCTCCCCTCACTGCCAAACAAGTGAATATCTATAGCCCACAGCAACGGCCCCCCACTATGTGTCTGTGACTAAGTGAGTTGTTGTACAGTGAATATCTTTCCCAACTACAGGGGCGTCGAAGACGCACATTTCCTGGTTGTTTTTTTATTTGTGAGATAGAGCCAACAGTTGTTATCCTACCACTCGAGGTTTCCCGTGTTTACTCCTGGGTACGAGCTATACACACCAGCGATACTGAAAAGCAACAGCAACCCACAAGCAAGGCAGATCAGTTTGGAAAGAAACCAGAAACAAAAAACTTTCATTTACCACCGGAGACGGCACAAGTTCCAAAAAAATTCTCCAAATCGACGATGAACCAGATTCGAAATCACATGAGCGACAAGATCGATTTCTTCCATGGTACGGAAGAACAGCTTGAAACGAAGGCTATTCGTTACCAACCAGTCAGGAAAACCTGGCTAGTTAGCATTTAAGTGTCACCGCGTGGAGGTTGCCTTCATGGAAGCCCATTACCTCTTGTACTGGTCCTTTGCTTTTACAGGAATTATTTATTTATACTGTAGATGTTGATTTTTACAACTGTTCTTTTCGGCTTAAATTTTTTTTCATTACTGGTCATTCTATTTTCATAACGAACTGTTATAGAAACAGTTGGTTATATAAACCAGTGGCGTCAAAACACTTTGACTAGTAACAGTGATCAGGGGTAAATCTCTATTTTTATTGCGCACTTAAAATTGTAAAATGTATAAAGTAGGCTCTTTTATCCATTGTTCGTGACACTTTATCAATGCTGAAAATTTTCGTAACTATCATTATAGGATAACTATATTGTGGTAACGGATTTTCTGGAAAAACAGGGTTTTATCCAGAATATTCCTTTCCAGGCTACAGAGCAGGACCTATTTGTGCATCATAGAGACTGTGATCATAGTTGAAGTAAAAATCTAAACGTTGCTACACAGAAGGTTCCAGGGGCTTCAGCATAAAGAGTAAAAATATTTTTAAAAATAAAATATTGGTAGAATGCATTTTACTGCCTTTCGTGCATATTTCCAAATGCATTATGCTGCATTTTTCTGCAATTTGTGTATATTTTGAAATGCATTATACTGCATTTTGTACATATTTCAAAATGAATTATACTGCATTTTTCTGCATTTTGTGCATATTTTGAATTGCATTTTACTGCATTTGGTACATATTTCAAAATGCATTATACTGCATTTTTCTGCATTTTGTGCATAATTTGAAATGCCTTTTGTATTTTGTACATATTTCAAAATGCATTATATTGCATTTTTCTGCATTTTCTGCATAATTTGAAATGCATTTTGCATTTTGTACATATTTCATAATGCATTATACTGCATTTTTCTGCATTTTGTGCTTATTTTGAAATGCATTATACTGCATTTTGTACATATTTCAAAATGCATTATACAGCATTTTTCTGCATTTTGTGCAAATTTTGAAATGCATTATACTGCATTTTGTGCATATTTAAAAATGCATGTTACAAGAATTTTGATGGGAAATGTAGAATGTCTTAGTAGAGAGGATTACAAGGTACAGTACTATGGTTTGTCAAGCTCTCGTGGAAAGGAAAAAATTGATATACCACTAAACTATTCCTCTACAACCTGGACATGATGACTACTGCAGAGCAAACACGTATGGGTTCAGCAAGAGTTTCAGTGTTGATTAATGAATATTTTATCAACGACGTCTGTCTAGAACTGAAGAGCTGTAAACATTATACCAATTGTATGAACAGGATTCAGAGGAGTCAAGAGACGGCAAATTACAATAAGAACAAATATGTCCATAACTAAATGTAAGTTCTAAGCCGTGCAATTCACAACAAAAAGCTAATTTTGCACATTTAGCTCTATAATGCAATTCTATTTGACTGTTTAATCTAGATATACCATTGTAGATATTTCTTCAAGTTACAACTATTTGCACCCTCATTTATACAATTTGAGATTTCTAAAGAAGTGATTGTGCACTTCTTCAAGCCTAGCTCATCAAAGATATATCTCTATACTCTTTTAAATCTGCTGTTTATAAATCTGAAAGGGTGTCATAATATAAATCCATATGTTTCCATAAAAATTCTCGTTTTTAACTGGTTTGACTCTGCTATGATTGCTCTCATGTATTCTATATTTAAAGCCTTAATACTATTTAAACATCATTGCCAAGTAACTCCTGATTTTAAGCTACTCCTTTCCAAAACACAAATTTATTTATTCATTTAATTGAAAAACCAACTTTATTATTGGTTTCTGTATGGCTCTTGAAATTTTCCTTGCTGATATTGTGCACCTGATATATTCAATAATTGTTTCTTCCCTATTTTATTTCGTTTTATATCCTTGTACCAATTTTGACACTCCACCCAATCGGTGTTTCCGCCAACTCCTTTATCCTAGTTGGAAATATAGTTTTCTCTCACTTCCTGCTACTTACTCAACAAGTGCTACATTTGTACTAATTTTGATGTACTCTTCTCTAAACTCGACTTCTGTCAGTCCTCAGAAGATGGACAGTAGTAAAAACCATTCTATGGATATTATATATTTTAAGCCTAGATTTGTAATGGTTTCAACACTGATATGCACTGTCCTTTTAATCTTTTTTTATAATGTTCTTGATTCAGGATTCTTTACTGGAATGATTACTGCTAGCTATTAAGTCAGTTTTTCATTCTATTCTTTTTTAACAGCCATCGATGACATGTGTAAAAGGGATCTTACACGACGAATCCTGCGTATGATAGGAGTGAGTGCAAATACTTCACCTTGTATCGTCCAGACCAAAAGAGGTAAGAAAGATTTAGTTATAAATTTCGAAAAGAATGTTATCGAATCTTTGTACTCAGTTTGGATACTCTGGTGTAGTGGCAAGAAATTCATGTTTATCTATTTTAACTTTATTCTATTGCATTATTTACTGACGGTCTGCAGGCTTTTTGTAATTGAATTAAATTATTTGTTCATGAAATGCAATATTGAGTGTAAGTAACTCTTTGACAAAATTATTCAGTTGAAATTTCATATAACTAATTTGACTTTTTTCAGTTTGCTCTAAATGAAAAGATTGCATCTATTTCGTAAGCTTTTTAACCAGGCTAGATAGATAGGCGTGTTTAATCACGCCGTCAGAAATATATCTATATCAGAGTTATACCTATTGGAAATTTTCTATTTGGTATGCAAGAAAAGAAATTTTGGACACAGCTATAATATTCCCGATGAAATTGCAATTAGTTTGCTTAGAAGCCTTTTCCTAGCATTCCCCTTTTCAATATGCCAATTCAGAAATAAGAGGTCAAGCGGTACTTTGGGACAAATAAACAGAGAAGGTCAAAAGATTGTTTCTTCATTGTGTGATTGCGTGTCCATACTACCAGTTGACTTGAGTTGTTTTTCTAGGGTCTTGATACAGAGAAACACCTCTGGGCCTCAAACTAAAACCGATTTTGATATAAATAACATATATAACATAATAATGTAATAATATAATAATGTAATAGTATTACAACAGAACCATATAATAATAATTAACACAATATAGCTCAACATATTATTTAATAAATATAATTAATAGATATAATATATATAATACAATATAATCATATAATAAATAAATATTGTAAATATTGTATTAATCATATAACAAGGTTGGCACAAAAATAGCTTTAATAAAAATGCATTGACCTCTACAAAGAGATTATATCTCAAGATAGTATAAGTGTTTTCACAATTTAGGAAAAATGGTGTACCAATATGTTTCCAATATGTGTATATGTTTATAAACATATAGTTATGTTCAGTATATTTCTGTTTCGTATTTACTGCGACAGGAAGAGCTGATTGTAGTTTAAATAAATAGACAGCACACCACAAAATTTCTGCTTTTCAAAAAATGTTTTACTTTTTCATAATAAATATTGCAGGCTCTGTTTTTCAATTATAAATAATTTGCCTTTTTTCATGTATAAATGATGTCTCTTTTTTTTCATTTGTAAATGAGTTCTGAAATGTTGCAAGAAAAAAACAATGGAATATCAAAAACTAACATTATCATAATTCAATCTTTAAATGTGCTTAAGTCCTTTGCCTCAGCCAAAAAAATTCATTGAAGAGCAATGCAATAATATAAAGTGAGCGGAACTAAACTGCACTAAAAATTAAAAAATAGCCTATGCTATTGCTGATGAAACAAAAATCAATGATACTATATATAATCTACCCCCGATATGATTACCAGGTTTAAACAGAAAAGAAAAGACTGTAAGCTAACATAGAAGGAAAGGATGTGGATGATCTCGCCAGCTTTATAACCACGTCAGCAAAGTCTTGTACGTTTGAGACTTTTCCAATCAAGCCACATGAAAAATAATGAGAAAAATACCTTCAAAAAGTAATCTTCTAGAAGTTACCAGGGTCCACTTGTATGATAAAATAGATCGGATTGTCGAGAAAAGTATTAAAAAAATAATAATTAAATGGATATAGCTCAATAGTTATCTCCTGTTTATTCGATTACATAAATAAAGCCCTGGTGTTCCATAATACATTAATGACTCCAAATCATATCTGTTATTATTTAGAAAGCTGGATAGTATGAGACAAAAAATGCAATCATTATATATTTTATCGAATGTTTAGACAAGCTAAATATGCTTTGCAACTAAAAATTAAAAGAAATGACAAACTTTTGAGGATAGAAGGTATTCTTCATGCTACATGTTTCCCTACTGATGTATAGATCAGAATGCAGGAAAATTGACAATTTCTACAACAGTATTGCTAAAAGGGAAGGAAGGTCGGCTAGCGAGCATTATGTTTTTTTCAATAGCAAGAATGCTGCATCATCTATACGTAAAACGTTTTCTAACTAGAGAAGACATTGCCATAGCTAATAGAAAAATCCAGAAATATTTGGTTTGCAATTTTGATAGAGAGCAATTATACAGAATTTGCAATAGAGGGAAACAATTTTGAAGAAGAAGAACCTCTTGTGACCTTAATTTTTAGATCTTTACACATGTATAGCTTTTCCACTCCTTTGATGGTAGCATTTCTTTCAGATGAAACATATCATATCATATGTTATATCATATGATATTGCATTATCATATTACTATATTATAATATTATCATATTATCATATTATCATATTATCATATTATCATATTATCATATTATCATATTATCATATTATCATATTATCATATTATCATATTATCATATTATCATATTATCATATTATCATATTATCATATCATATTATCATATGAAATAATAGGAAACAAGTCATATCATCATAACGCCTGATTTCTCTTTTTTTTATTTGGACGATCATTTTAGGCTAGAAGTGAATTCTTTGTCCATATTCACTGGGATACAGTATACTTGGACAAAGAATTCCTGAATTAGTGTATCATCTTCGTGTATCTTAACAACTTGTCTTTAACCTCAGTACAACTAAGAAGATACATTTATTTCACTTTAACTCTGTACATAGTTCTGTATATAAATCCATACTTTAACTATCTATATATTTTAGCTATATGTATATAATTCAATATAAATGTGAATATTATTTCTTTTTACTATTTAAAATACCTCATGAATGAATGGATCATCTTGGTGTATCTTATCAACTTGTCTACAAACTCTTCCACAACTAAGAAGATATATTTATTTCATATAGATTTCCCTCTTTCTGCTTTGACAGATTTGGCAATGCTGGCAAATACAGCTATAGCTGATATTCGAGAAAGAGGTAAAACATAACTTTTTTTCGTTAACATATTTTTGTTTTCAAACGTGAAAATGTAGAAAAGTGAAAATTTACCTGTCTACCAAAATGGTTTCAGCTTGCTTCACCACCTAAGTTTTTGCGGCCGGTCTTAAATGCATCTTTCACTATCAATATTATATAATTTAATAATTCTGGTAAACAAAATGATGACTCAAAGGGCAAGAGAAAAATGTTTTGATGTAGAAGTGGATAAAAGGCAGTGGCAATTGACAAGATATTTTCATAATCTTTAATTACCTTTAATGTGAAAAAGCTTGGTGTTCTTACTTAGGAGACATTAGCTTACTTCTTTTAATTCCATACATAAAATATGGACACAATAGATTCAATACAACCACTGATGTAATCCAAGAACCGCTACTTCAGCAGGTTGTTGACCGTCGACATATATGGAAAATATAAAAATAGTCCCAAGGGGAAAAAAACAACAAAACCTTTAATGAGGAAAAAAAATATTTGTCACATTCTGTGGTTAAGTTGAAATACGTTAAAATATATTTGTTTGCTCGGAGCAGAAAAAAGAGGAAGGTGAATAGCATTGCTTCTATAAATAAAGCAACGATGATTTTTAAGCCTGGGAAACTCATGCTAAAGGCTAACTACTGATATTGCCAGCTAAACAAGAACCCCTTTGTACTGTAGTAAACTCTTAACTACTCACCAATAACTCTATTTAAAGACAAATTTATCACCAATATGCAAGAACACTTTTGACAGGTACTGAAGTCTCAACCATTGGAATTGCAAGCCGATGATTTTATACGTCCAGGAAAAGAAATTATGAAATAAATCAGGGTATTGTTGTTGTCGCAACAAAGAGAAGATACGAGAGGCAAGACTGAGATTCAACGGCATATTCTTTGGACCCTAAACGAATCGATCATGAAGGCAGATGTCGTTGAATGACTTAGTAGAGATAGACAGAAAGAAAAGAGGAAAGCCACTCTGAAACAAGATCTAAAGAGTCTTGGAATCACTACAACAGATGCATGTGATAGAAAGAAGTGGAAAAACTGAACGCATATGACTAACTCCTCTATTAAGAGGGATTAACAGCCTAAAGAAGAAGAAGCAGGATCAGCAGAAGGAGAAGAAGAAGAAAGAAAAGAGGGAAGATTGTATACTGCAAAGAAATAAAACTTTACTTCTTAATTAAGTGCCATTTTGTTAAGAGCCATAATTATTTTTAGAGTAGTTTATTCCTCGTGCTACACAGTAAGGCAATATTAGAAAACACAAAAAATATTTAATAATTAATAAGATCCAAAAATCGAATTTGTAATTTAACAGCATTCTATTTCTCATTAATTGGGAATTAACTTTGTTAATTCTCAGTTTATTTAGAAAAGTAAGGAAAAAGTTTACTTAATATTTATGCACTTAATTATCCGTTTCAAATCTTAAAAGCCTCTTAAGATGTCGACTTTTGAAGTTGCATTTTTTGTCTGATTTATATGGCGGGCTGGTAAGCACCTTTCTGTTTTTCACTGTGTTGAAAAAAAGCTCGACTTCTTATGTGTTTCTCATTCAGGCATTTCGATTCAGTCAAGTGCCATCCCAAAAGTTTTCTTTCCTCCAGGTATATTCTTTTGAATTACTATTATAGTATTTGACAATAAAGTAATACCAGAAGTATTTTTGATCTGCATACTGGCAAACTACTGGTCTTTTATTAGGTTAAGCGCTATTACTGAAATAAGAGTTTTCAATAAGTGTTTTCTTGGCCTTTAAGAAAAAATTAATAAAAATCTATTGAAAGCTGCATTTTCATGGTTGTATAAGATGTATAGACCTTGTTGGCCCTCCTTGCTTTAAGAAACAAATAAAAGTTTCCATAGAAATGGCATCTAGACCGTAATTTCTTTTGCAGCTCCTCAGTTTTTAGATCAATCCTATAATTTGCTGAGAACTTTAAATTTCTTGTACTGTTCATCTGTCCATCCGTCCATCTGTTTATTTGTTCATCTCTTCATCTGTTCATCCATCTATCGATCTATCTATCTATCTATCTATCCATCTATCTATCTATCTATCTATCTATCTATCTATCTATCTATCCATCCATCCATCCATGTATCTATCTATCTATCTATCTATCTATCTATCTATCTATCTATCTATCTATCTATTCTATCTATCTATCTACCTATCTATACATCTATCTATTTATCTATTCGTGAAATATATAATTATATTATAAAACAAACGTCTGGGACACAAAAAGCAATTTGCTAGTTAAAATAAAACTGACAGGAAGCACTTAAACGAATAGGCCTCAGAAGTCTTACAACTCATCGATTACGATTCTAAAAAAATACAGACTGGTAACAACTGAAAAAACAAAAAGGTCGGTAATAGATATAAAAAACATACAAACCACAATATGTAGAGAATAATCATAAAAGTTTAGTGCAAGTCACTTTAAAAGTACAAGTGTTTTGGAAAAATAATACTCAAAATTAAGATGAGTACCACAGATTTAGTGCTGCCTATTTCACAGTTGTACTCAAAGGCCTAAAGAGAAGAAGAGCTAGAAAGGAGAACCGTAAAACTAGAACTGGTACACTTGCAAGACTCACTGTTCTACTACTACGTTTAAAAACACTTTTTGAGATCTTATTCGTTGCCAGAGCCTAGCAAAACCTAAGTTCTAATTGCATTCCTCTTTTGATATTTGGATCAATACAAATATTTTTGTGAGATTCGTTAGAACTGGTGACTACTTAAAAAACAATGGTATGGTTATTTGTGATAGCAAAAGTCCAGCAAAAAGAACACTTTTCGAGATCTTATTAATTGTCAGCACCCAGCATTACCTAAGTTATAATTGTAATGCTCTTTTGAGATTTGGATCAATACAAATATTTTTATGAGATTCGTTAGAACTGGTGACTACTTAAAAAACAATGGTATGGTTATTTGTGATAGCAAAAGTCCAGCAAAAAGAACACTTTTTGAGATCTTATTAATTGTCAGCACCCAGCATTACCTAAGTTATAATTGTAATTCTCTTTTGAGATTTGGACCATTACAAATATATTTATGAGATTCGTTAGGACTGGTGACTGTTTGGAAAACAATGTGATGGGTTTTTATTGTACCAAATGTCCATAAAAAAACACTTTTCGAGATGTTATTAATTGTCAACGCCTGGGATTACCTAAGTTATGGCTGCATTGCTCTATTGACATTAGTTAACTACAATTATTTTTATGGGATTCNAAACAATGGTATGGTTATTTGTGATAGCAAAAGTCCAGCAAAAAGAACACTTTTCGAGATCTTATTAATTGTCAGCACCCAGCATTACCTAAGTTATAATTGTAATGCTCTTTTGAGATTTGGATCAATACAAATATTTTTATGAGATTCGTTAGAACTGGTGACTACTTAAAAAACAATGGTATGGTTATTTGTGATAGCAAAAGTCCAGCAAAAAGAACACTTTTTGAGATCTTATTAATTGTCAGCACCCAGCATTACCTAAGTTATAATTGTAATTCTCTTTTGAGATTTGGACCATTACAAATATATTTATGAGATTCGTTAGGACTGGTGACTGTTTGGAAAACAATGTGATGGGTTTTTATTGTACCAAATGTCCATAAAAAAACACTTTTCGAGATGTTATTAATTGTCAACGCCTGGGATTACCTAAGTTATGGCTGCATTGCTCTATTGACATTAGTTAACTACAATTATTTTTATGGGATTCACTTGGATTGGTAACTATTGGTATTTATGTAATGATTTTTTATTGCAGCAAAAGTAAGGGAAGAGAAACCCATCATTTTTCGTGTTCAAATTCATTCTTCTTCTTTTCCCAGATTTTAACTGTATTGATTTGTTAACAAAAATATTGCTAATAGTAGCCTTTGTGACTGAAACCATAAGGAAATTTGATAAAATATTGGATATGCAGTTTCCTAGATTTAACTTTTTTCCCCGTAAAATTAAAGTCTGGTCGAATGAACATGAAATGTTGGCATGGAATTTATTTTTGACTTTGATAGTTATTGCTTGTAGATTATAGAAAATTAATACTTTCTTTCCTAAGTCGATTTTCTTGAAGCCAATCAAACATTACCATTTCAGGTGTCTACCAATATAATTTGTAAATTCCCAATGTGAAAAAGTAATTAAAATTTCTTTCAAAATGCTAAGCTAACTTTTTTTATAAGTATGGTTTAGAAAATCCTACCACATTTCTTAATCTAATAATCACCATGATGGGCTAATAAATTGATTTTCAAAACTTAACTGCGTGAATATGAACACCAGTCAACTTACAAATAAATGACTGAAGGATTAATTTTTAATACTGAAACCCAAATTCATTTTTCTACATTTTTCTCTTTAATCTGAGTGAAATATCATTCTCTGAATCTCCAGGAGTAAATGACTTTCGTTTATTTTTAAAGAACCTGGCTCTATGATTATGTAAACCTCTGGTGTTACTAGAGAAATCACATATTAGGTAACTTGAATTACGTCCATATGTATAAAAAAGAAGACTACCACCAACATAATTCTACATTAAATTATTTACTTCAAAATATGAAAAATAGCAGAACCTGGCATAGGTTGTTAAAGTTGTTTCACTGTAGCCAGAAGCTCTTGCATTTTATTAATTCTACATAAATAAGTTAAAATCCTTTAATAGCTATTCGTTAGTATGGCCAAAACATAGTCGGAATAAGGACATTCAAGAAAATGATTAAAGGAAAAGGGAAGAAAGTCGGAGAAAGATAACTGTGTTCTTAGTACCACTGCACAGAAAATATGTATATCTTCAACCATGCCAGCTAGCAATGCAGTAGTGCTTTTATTATTTACGGAACATATTGGTTGGGAATGAAAAGAGCAGCAACATCTTTAAAATGCCTCTCTTTCTCTCTCTCTCTGTCTCTCTCTCTCTGTGTCTCTCTCTGTCTCTCTCTCTCTGTCGCTCTCTCTGTCTCTCTCTGTCTCTCTGTCTCTCTCTCTCTCTCTCTCTCTCTCTCTCTGTCTCTCTTCTTATATTGACCCTGTGCCAGCTTCTCACATTCACCTAGTATGTGCATCACCGTTTCCTCCCTTCCACCACACATCCGNGTCTCTCTCTCTGTCGCGCTCTCTCTGTCTCTCTCTCTCTCTCTCTCTCTCTCTCTCTGTCTCTCTTCTTATATTGACCCTGTGCCAGCTTCTCACATTCACCTAGTATGTGCATCACCGTTTCCTCCCTTCCACCACACATCCGACACATCTTACTTCCCTGTTCTTTCATTATCTTCACTTTATAATTCCTCGTTGGGAGTGATTGATCTTGAGCGGCTAGCAGTAGTCCTTCGGTTTCTTTTTTCAACCATCCAGCTTTCAACCAATTCCAAGAAAATGTTTTCCAGCACTTTCGTGGGGTACTGACCATGCAGAGGTTTCTCTTTCCATCCTTCTATTCTCTCAGCCACTTTTTCCTTCTTAACCTCTGTCGCAGTTCTTTCTTTCACAAAACTCTCCAGCACTGAGTTGTCATTTATTGTTGTTCTTTTTATGTGATCCGACAAACTGTACTCCTCAGTCCTCACACATTCCTCGATCGATACCATTCCTCTACCTCCCTCAATTCTACTCACATACAGTCTATCCACATCTGCTTTTGGGTGGAGTGCTCGGTTCATCGTCACCAGCTTCTTGTTTTTCTATCCACCCCCTGCAGCTCATCAACAGTCCAATCGAGTATCCCGGCTGTGTACCGCACTGCTGCCACTGCCCAAGTATTCATCGCTTGAATTACATTACCTCAATTCAGTTTTGACTCCAACACTTTTCTTATCCTTCTGAAATACTCCTTTCTGACTTTCTCTTTCATGTTTTTCATTTGCATGTTATCAGCCTCCAGTATTCCTAGATACTTATAAGACTCCTCCCCTAGATCTTTTATCAACTGTCCATCTGGCATCCCGATTCCTTCATCTTCAATCTTCTTTCCTCTTCCCATCACCAACGTGGCACATTTATGCAATCCAAATTTCGTCCGTATATCACTTGTGAATATTCTAACTGTGTTCACCAGGGCCTCTAACTCTGATTTCGACTTCCCGTAAAGCTTCAGATCATCCATGTATAGACGATGGTTAACCGTTCTGCCTTGTTGGCATTTGTAACCCTGAGTAGCCTCCCTCATGAGTATCGACAGCGGTATGAGAGCAGTCACAAAGAAGAGAGGGGATAAAGAATCTCCCTGGAAAATCCCTCTTTTGATGTCTACCTCCGCAATCTTTTCCCCGAGGTATTCTAGCTATTATTATTATTATTATTATTATTATTATTATTATTATTATCATCATCATTATTGGTTGTTGCAGAGACTTTTGCTGGTGTTATTTTTCTCACTGTCATTTGTTCGGGATATTGAACTTTGATAGACAGCACCTTTCTTAAGATGTTAGCTGATCCAAGCAGAGCATCTTGCTGTGAGTTGTCAAAACCGTTCTATTCTATTTCAAGTGAAGCTTATCCCTCAGAATATAGACAGCTCCTAGAGCACCTATTATAATTGGTATCACCCTGGCTTTTGTATTCCACATTCTGTTTTAGTCAACCACTAGATTCTGGTACTTCTGAATCTTTTCAATTTCCTTTACTCTATCTCCAAAGTCACCAGGGACAGCAATGTAGATTATGCCCGTCTCATGACTCTTCGTATCAATAAAACAATGTCAGGCCTCCTTGCTACTAAAATTTTATCACACCATATGTTAAAATCCCAAAGAATTTTAGTATCCTTGTTTTCAATAACCGGCTAAGCTCAATGCTCATACCACCTCTCACTACGTTTAAATCCATGAAGTGCGCATAAACTCCTACTCCTACTCCTACTACTCCTACTCCTACTCCTACTACTACTACTACTACTACTACTACTACTACTACTTTTATTATTTTTATTGTATACAAACTTTCTGTGAATTTCTTTATTGAAATGCGGCACCGGGTCACTACCAGTGAACTAGGGTAAAGGAAGTTTTGGTAATAAATAAGATTTAAACATATACAGTTATAGGTTTATTTTATCACATCATAGTTCACAAACCTTACTACATGACACACAAGAGAAAAAAACCAACAATAAAAAAACAATAAAAACAACAAGATAATTAATAATTCAAAACACATATTGATTAAACGATCACGAACATCAAAAAGACAATATCACACCATTATTATTATATTATTATTATTATTATTATTATTATTTTCAATAGATAGAATATTCCGGTATCCTACATAATTTCTCTTTTCCAATGGGTTCTGCTTTAAATACAAGAAAGTTTAACAATAATGTAGAACTTATAGAAGAGGAAAAATACTGGAAGATATGAAATAACTTTATTGAAAGACTCAGTTTTTGAGGTAACTGAGCAGACTTTACATATGAGTGCATTATAAACCATTGCTCCATGAAAAAAACCAACTTTTTAAAAATAAATCCGAATTAGTATTGGTGAATATTGACTGAGATCAAAATCTAACAGCAAGTTTGGAATTTTTTCGCCTTTATTTCTATTATTCCCTTTCTTCTTTGTATGACAAAGTTATTTATTGACTACTTCTTGGATGCCATGAAATAAAAAAAGCTACTGATTGGTATTTGACTTCTAGCAACCAGTACATTTTCTTTAGAATATCCAGAAATTGAGTCAAATTAAATATTAGACTATTTTTATATATCTTAGTTACTTTTTGGTGAGAGAATATTTTAATGAACACCTACAATTTTACCGGTTATTGACTGCAAAC
This sequence comes from Morbakka virulenta, assembly GCA_003991215.1. Taxonomy (NCBI): domain Eukaryota; kingdom Metazoa; phylum Cnidaria; class Cubozoa; order Carybdeida; family Carukiidae; genus Morbakka; species Morbakka virulenta. The sequence goes on from RDPX01000019.1 coordinate 2,749,938, forward strand.
ATCCTTAACTAGAACAAAAATGGAACGCTTGTGAGATAATCACCTGTTTACGCAATGTTTACGTAACTACATAAGTTATATACCCAAAGCATTATATTTATCCAAAATTTAATTCCTATTAGGAGACTGATAAAATATCCATTTAATCCATCACAAGTGGCTTCTTTCTCACGGTAATATCTCGTTTCAAGTGGGGGGAAATAGTAAGTAAATTGACATCGCTGATAGTTCACACTTTAGATTGGTATACTTTGGGAGACTTTTGTCAATAATGCTATATATTTTAATCACCTTTCCTATTTATTTAAATATGTGTTTCGTTCGCAGGGAGGAATCAATGTCCCGTGTTCAGTTATTTACCAAACTAAAATAATATTTAATTATGACTGCAGTGAACTTGAAATTGCCCTATTTAAGAATTTTCCCATTATTGTATTTTTATACCTTTTTATAAGTATTAGGTAAGTCTGATAAGACTTAAACTATTCAGACCGCATATAAAGCTAAGTTTTAGAGTATGCTTATGATTGAAAAATGTATTTCCTGATCTATTTTTATCAATATCTATATTTATATCTATGTCTATATCTATATCTACATGTATATCTATATCTATATCTATATCTACATGTATATCTATATCTGCATTTATATCTATCTTTATATCAATATCTATATCTATATCTATCTATATCTATATCTATATTTATATCTACATCTATATCTATTTCTATATCTATGTCTTTATCTATTTATATATCTATATCTATTTTTATATTTATATCTTTATCTACATCTATTATTTTTCACAAAGCAAATGGAAAATATGTGTAAATGGTTTTATGTGCAGAATGTTAGTAATATAAACAAGCAGATGAACATGTATATATATATATATATATATATATGAATGCAGGCAGCAAAACAGAGATGGATGAGTAGATTATTGAGACAAGGAGAGAGCAGAGCATTTATGAGGGAACTTTACACCTTTATTTATGAATACCGAAGGATACCTGAAAACATCAATTTAAAACCAAAATTATGGATACACAAATAATTGACGAAGACAGTACACTTTTCCTTACACAAAATTACCTGTATTTGGATATTTTAATCATTATAAATTGTAAGAATGCATGATACAATAAATATCAAACATGAAAATATTTTTGCTTCAATCAAATATTCCAGTCCCGCAGATGACATAATTCCAGCTTCAGTAAAAGAATTCAATTCCGAATTAGAATAATACAGAGACAATTAAACACATAGATGGAAAGGATGAGAGAGAGAGAGAGAGAGAGAGAGAGAGAGAGAGAGAGAGAGAGAGAGAGAGGCGGGGGGAGTGGACAAAAAAGACAAATACATGTATATACTTATATTTGAATGCACACACAAATATATATATATATATATATATATATATATATATATATATATATATATATATACATTTTTATATATATTTATATATGTGTATATAAAGATCTACGAGAAAGAAAAACTATAACTTTACA
>RDPX01000019.1:2751566-2770880 GCA_003991215.1 Morbakka virulenta
TGACAGCCAACGTCCGTCAGGATACGGCACCTTGAGGGAGAGAGAGAGAGAGAGAGAGAGAGAGAGACGGTGTGAGAGAACAAAAAAGAAAATAACATATATATACATATATTTAAATACACACACAAATATATATATATATATATATATATATATATATATATATATATATATATATACATTTTCATATACATTTATATATGTGTGTATAATCAGATGTACGAGTAAGAAAAACTCTAACTTTACAGTACTCAGAGTTTCATGTCTTTCACAATCTTCAGCTGTGTACAAATAATCACTTGATAAAATTATGAAACATGAAATTCTGAGTACTGTAAAGTTAGAGTTTTTCTTACTCGTACATCTGATTATATGATAGCTCCTACGTTTTAATATGGTAGAGTTCTATTGCTGATGACATTTCATATTCATTTGTTAATATGTGTATATATATGTATATATAAGTAAAAATCTGATTAGAGAAATCCAAAAACAAAACAAGCAAAAAGCCAAATACAGAATGGACAAGATTAAACTGTTTTTAACCTTGGCCCAAGAAAAGAATAATAAATATTTTTATATAGAAAATTATTCTTTTAATTTTTAGAAGGATCAATAGTCTGAGAAAAGAAAAAATAGGATACGATTTCATTTCAATTAGCTTGGTAGGACTGGAACTTAACTATCGTCATCTATAAATAGTATATTTCCAGTTTTAATTTTTCCTTTTAAAAAAGTCAATATATATCTCACAGAAATGACAAGTCATCTAACACGTCTTGGCTTTTGCACTCCGACCTGCTGTTTAAAAAAATTTTACCACGTGTTTCTCAGATAATAAAACAGAGAATACTCTGCACAGTCATACTCAGGAACTAATAATCCAGTTTAGATTGAGGGCAAGGTTTCTAGTAGATAAATGAAAAATGTATCATGGTGTTCTCTTCGAATAATATCAAGTATGTCAAGAGAATCAACTCAAAAGCATAGTCAATTAATGTGAAATATAAAACAATTCATTCAGCTTTATATTATCCCTCAAACTCACCTGTTTAATAAAAAAATGTCTTAGATAAATATCTAAAGGTCACATGAGTAACAATAACACAGTCATGTAGATTTTGGGACATATGTGGTATTTTTTAGAAGTTTCTCTAGACTAAAAACGCAAAAATGAGCCCATATTCTACTATCACTTTTACGTTTTCTCCACAATCTTTACAAAAAGCACAATATTTACATCATAGATGTCTGTGGGAGAAATCCTGTAAATGTCATATGTAATGTATTATTTTATAATATCTGAAGAAAAATATCTAAAAAATCTCAGTTTTATATACATTCATTGTAGTTAAAGGTGAGAAATATGAGATAAATAGCCTCAAACATAATTTTTTCCCCATCCAAAGCCATCAAGCCATTTCTGTACTGACCTTACTTTCCCAAGCTCATTAAACCTTCACATTTTGTAATCAATCATTTCCATAAATCGATACTGAATTTACAAGAAGCTAATGTTTTGTATATTGTACAAACTGTTTTAATTATAAATAGATAATTAAAACAGAATAAATAACATGACCAATTCTTTCCAATAACTAAGTAATTGCTCACTGTGCCCACAGTTCGACTAATTGATTTAAAACAGGATACAGTAAGAGTTAGATTGACTAAGCCTCATAGGTCAAACAGAGGATCCTACAGTGCCACATGAAACACATATGTATGGTTGTTAGCGCCACACATAACAATTAAGGATTGTTATTAGTTATTTATCAAAAGACGTGGAAGCATTGTTGTAATTTGAATTTTGAAACATACAATATGAGTACCAATAGCTTAAGAGCATTCATGAATACAGAGTAAAAACCTGAAAGTAAATTTTAAACGCCAACGTAGGCTCTGTAAGTGCCAAAAGTACATTTATAACACAAAGAAATATATTGAAAGAATAAATTTACAAGGTAAACATTTACTTTATAAGAGCAACAGGCACATTTGGTACCAAATGAAATAGACTGAAAATATTAATATAAAACGCCAACAAGTACTTTGCAAGAGCAACAAGCACATTCTCTAACAAATGAAATGGACTGAAAATATTAATATAAAACACCAACATGTACTTTGTAGGAGGAACAACACATTTGCTACCATGTGAAATAGTCTGAAAATACAAATGGAAAACACCAACATGTACTTTGTAGGAGGAACAACACATTTGCTACCATGTGAAATAGTCTGAAAATACAAATGGAAAACACCAACATGTACTTTGTAGGAGGAACAACACATTTGCTACCATGTGAAATAGTCTGAAAATACAAATGGAAAACACCAACATGTACTTTGTAGGAGGAACAACACATTTACTACTAAGTGAAACAGACTGAAAATACAAATGGAAAATACCAACGTGTACTTTGTAGGGGGAACAGCACATTTACTACTAAGTGAAACAGACTGAAAATACAAATGGAAAACACCAACATGTACTTTGTAGGAGGAACAACACATTTACTACTAAGTGAAACAGACTGAAAATACAAATGGAAAATACCAACATGTACTTTGTAGGAGGAACAACACATTTGCTACCATGTGAAATAGGCTGAAAATACAAATGGAAAACACCAACATCTACTTGAAAGAGAAACAAGCACATGTCCTACTAAAGTTAAGGGACTGACAATACAAATGTAGATAAAACGCCAACCATTACTTAGTAGGAGCAACAACACATTTCCTATCAAGTGAAGTAGACTGAAAAGAGAAATTGAAGACACCAAGAAGTACTTTGTAACAACAACAAGCACCTTTGTTACTAAAAAATAGACTAAAATACTAATATAAAACGCAAATCAATACTTCGCGGGATTAACAACACATTTGCTACTAAGTGAAATAGAATGAAAATACAAATGGAAAAGACCAACATATACTTTGTAAGAACAAGAAGCACATTTGTTACTAAACAAAATAGACTAAAAATATGTATAGAAAACGCTGACAAATACTTTGTAGGAGGAAAAACACATTTTCTGCTATGTGAAATAGAATGAAAGTACAAATGGAAAACACCAACATGTACTTTTTAAGAGCAACAAGCATATTTGCTTCTAAACAAAATAGACAGAAAATACGAATAGAAAACACCAACATATACTTTGGGAGAGGAAGAAGCACATTTGTTACTAAACAAAATGGATTAAAAATACGAATAGAAAACGCTGACAAATACTTTGTACGAGGAAAAACATATTTGCTACTAAGTGAAATAGACTAAAAATACAAATTAAAAACGCCAACATGTACTTTGTAAGAGCAGCATGCATATTTGCTTCCAAGTGAAATAGATTGAAAATACGAATGGAAAGTGCCAGTATGTACTTTGTAATAGGAAAAAGCACATGTGATACTAAAGTTAATAGACTAAAAGTACTAATGTAAAACGCCAACTGATCGTTTGTAAGGGCAACAAGTACCTTTGCTACTGTTTTATAATTTTTGGGGTTTTGCAATATTTTGTTTCTCCTGCAGAAAAACCTATGCAATTCCGAATTTAATTAGAGAAGACAAGTGTTGATCATTCAATCGGGATATATTTTTGAGACGATTTTGTTGACTTTGAAAATCAATAATGCTCATATAAATAGGGAAACCAAGCTCCTGTAAGACATCTTGTTTATATATGTGGCTTCTAGTATCATTTTTGTTCAAGAATTTTGAGCTTCAGTCGTCAATGTCCTTTATTTCTCACCACTTTTTATTTTTTTAGTCAACTTATCATACTGGCCAAGCAGAACCTACTCATTAAAACCTTTTATCCTTTTCGCGTTGATTGTTGCTTTTGGAGTTCCAGAGCTTAGCAATTCTTCCTCCTTAACTTTTTAGAAAAAATGTTTTTTTCTTCTGCTCTGCATAACTGCAGGAACTGTTTACCTCAATCTCAACGCAATCCTCAATACCGATTAAACCTCCAACACCATTCTCTCTTTAGTTGTAGAGTCTTACATGATCAGCTTGTGAGTGGATTGTCCTATAGACTGTTACCACCTTCTCTTTTTCCTGTAGACATCTTTGAGCTAATGCAGTCTACAGTTAATTATTCCTACGCCGTATCTGATAATTGATACAATCATAGCATTCATTGCATGGATGACGTTTCCACCATTCAGTTTGGATTTCAGTACTTTTCTAACCCATTTGAAATATTACCTCTTGAGCTTCTCCTTCAGTTTTTCGTGCTTCATAGTATCGGTATCTAAAATTCCTAAATATTTGTACCCCTCTTTTTCGCGTTCTTTCATCTTTTCATCATCTGACAGAACAATACCATCACATTTCACAATCTTTCCTCTTTTCAGGATTAAAATCGTATATTTACTTAATCCAAACTCCATTGTGATATCATAGTAAATGACCTTTACTGTATTGACAAGTGTATATATTTGGTTTTCACTTTTTTTTCGTGCAATGTTAGGTCATCCTTAAAAAAGAGATGTTTTATCGTGATTTGTTCTCTCAAATCAAAACCTGCTTAACAACTGTCAAAATCTGTGTAACTAGAGGCAGTACGAAGAAAAGAGCAGACAAACAGTCTCCCTAAAATAACCCTTTCTTTATTCTGACTTCTCCAAAGAAAATGTTTCCCCATGTCACGTTATTTCTCCGTGTCCATGCTGTTTTCTAGTAGAAATACCATATTGCTTGCTGTTCTGAACATATTCTTGCATTTCAACAACCATCTGTGCGGTATTAAATCAAAGGCTTTTCTATAGTCAATACAAGCCATTCCTAATCCACATAAACGCCTCCCGTAACTAGTGCAGCACAGAGTTTCTGAGACATAACTCTCTGACCATATTGCCGGAGCAAACACAGCAAAGAGTTATTGTGCGATCCCGTCAGAGTGCTCAAACCACGCATGCGCAGTGAGCATTATATATATATATATATATATATATATATATTATCCTGCTTCTCAATATTATTTAGAAATATCTAAGGTTTTTAACCCATTCTGCATCGACATTGTAATTAGCTGATTTACTCCATATTCCACTCTAAATTCTAAACGCTCTTCAGTGCTAGCTGATCCATCACTATTCCTGTGGACACCATCAATAATTTTATACCGTCTTTTCTGATTTGTTTCAAACATTCTATTTTGCATGTACTGCTCAGTTCTATTTTCATATCTCATTGTTTTGTGTTGGACTGCTTCATTCTTTGTTTTAACTCCTCTATGATTACAGGTCACTGTTTTCTACTTCAGCTCGTTTTCAAAGAACAACATGGCCAAAGTGTTTTCTGGTCTGGAATCCTCTTTTCCGTAATAGTTTGTCTATTATCATGCTCCGTCCTTTTTACACCTAGTTTGATTTGTACCATTTTTCCATCTGGAAGCAATAAATTCTCCACTTCTATTTTATCTTTGGTTGGTATGTATTTGATTACCCCATTTATCTTGTTCTGTTTCTGTTTATCAATATGCTTCTTAATCCAATTTGTGCGCAATGCTTATTCTTGGGTATCAAATAGCATTCCTCCTGTTTCTTTTTCCAAGAACCTTTCCCCAATCAGTCCCAAGACGGCCAATCCTTTACATCTTCTAATTCAGTGATCAATTTTCCATGCAAACTCTTTTCTCTCCATCTTTTGTGCATCTTCTCCTTTCTTGGCTCCTTAACATCTTTACTGTATGTTTGTCTTGTCAGTATATACTATTTGTAAAATGCCTGGAGAAGCAGCACCTCTCATACATTGGCATATTTGATCAAACTTTCCACCTCAATCTGAACGCAATCGTCTACACCAATCACGCCCCTACCTCCTTGTTTCTTTGGAATATAGAACCGTTTAACATCACTTTGTGGTTCTAACATTCTATTCATTGTATTCTATTCTTTCTTATCTTTCTGTCTATTTATTTCCTTCAAATCCTCTTTGGTCCAGTTGATGATTCCAGCACCATACCTTAGCAGAGGCACTGCACGGAATTGATGGCATCTATGATATTTCCAATGCTTAGTTTTGAAGAAGGAATTTTTTATTCTTTTATTATTAGTGTTATATTATTACGTGGCGGGGCAACAAGAGCCCACAAAGGACTCAGGGATAAAAACCCTAGCAAACCCATCCTACTCCCAGTCCGATAAGGGTAAGCTGGATGCATACATCACACCCAAGTGTGTGCGATATTGATGTAAATTGAAACAGTACATTATTATTATTATTATTATTATTATTATTATTGTTAGTATTAGTTTTAGTATTAGTATTAGTATTAGAAGTAGATGTTGTAGTAGTACTAATAGTAATAGTACAATTGCTTAGGGCCATGAGATGTAATAGTAACCATGGCTGAGATAATATTACAGAATGGATGCCATACTTAGCTTTACTAAATAGTAATTTAGTAATTAAATATTCCCAAGCCAATACTTTCACAATAACAAGAAAAATTTTCCTTGTTAAGAACATATTTGGTTGGGTCAGTGGACCAGGTAGAGGTTTGTTATTTGTCTGGGTAGGAGTTTGAGGCCTGTTTTGACTAGAGATTATTTTTCCTCTTTTCAGTGTGTATGGCGAGAATGTGTAACAGCAACTCCATTGGACAAATTCTCCTTTTATATTGATTAATAGCGGCAATTCTTGTATCTTGTCTGGAAAACAGAGAGCATTACGTAAAGAGCAACGTGTTAGGTATTTCTCAAAGCATAAATTCAATACTTTTAAAGTATCTAATCTGCTGAGTGTAGGACAGACATTTAGGAAATCATATGTATCTTTTACCTAATGTATATTAAAGTAAGTTGTTCTCACTTAATAATATTTTAATCAATGGCAAATTAGGCTCATGAATGAACAGTAATTAAAAGTAATAAAATGGCATAGTATAACGGTTTAAATATTTTTGTAACTTCATGGTGTTTGATACTATGTTCAAATCTAATCGAAAAATTTTTTTCAAATATTTTTCTTTACAGAACTTGAAGAAGTGCTCACAAGAAATAGACGGGCTTCGTATGCAAGTTGTAAGTACAATCCTTATGACCTTTTAAATAATGGTATAAAACTCTAGTTTTGTTTATCAAGCAAATAGTAGAATTTTAGTATATGTTAAATATTCTGATAAAAGCGGATAAAGACAGTGACGGGAACTTCGAAATGTTGCACTGTTTCCTCCAAGATGTATAGTCAACTTCATACTCTACGAAATGCGCAGAAATGCATACTTCCATTCAAGCTTATTGAAATAAGTATTTGAATTCACACGTTCCTTTTGAAACATCATTAAATATCTCAAGCAGATAGGACTTCAGTGAAGGCTCCATTATATACTATTATTAATATTTCGTTATCCATAACCCATGGTCTCAAAATTATTTCTCTCAAAGATTAAATCATAACAAGAATTATTATATGTCCCGGCCAAGACATTAACCTGTACCCAAGGAATGCCAAGGGCAGAAAATGTATCCCTTCAGACCTCAAAGCTAAAGTTGCGTCGAAGTTACTGCTAGCAAAACAATGGATTCCATAAAAGGTGTTTATCTGTTTAACTGGTACTTCAGTAAACAAGTGGATTACGTTTGGTAGATTTTAATCCAAATGAACAAGCAGCAGCAGCAGCTTCCCTACTAACAGGGAGCTTCAAGAAAAGAAAAACCCCCGGTAGTATTTACCTTGCTCACTTCAGCTGGTAATCACGTCTAAAATGTGAATCTACAACAAGATGATATTCCACATTGTTTGTCGTGTGGGTGACAGTGGGGCATGTCAGTTAGTGATTCAGCAAGCTGTCGATCATATGGATGCTGTTGGGAAAAGGTGTGAAAGTCGTGAAAGAAATTAGGCTGGTAAAGGCATTGTATCCACATGATAGAAAAAGTAATAACTGGGGGAAATGGTGGAAAATGTCAGATCTATTTACTCGTCAAGTGGGAAGCTTATCCCGACAGTTTTAAATAGCTAGACGAAGAAGAGGAGATAAAGTACCTAAAATAATATGGAGACCTCACCTTACCTCGTAATAGCTACATTTCTTGGTCCTCCACTAAATAAATTCTGGGAAAAGAGTAAAAAAATTTCTCACCACTTTACAAAAGAGTACCCAGGCTACTACAAAAGACTACCCAGAAGAAAAATTAAGCCCGAAAATTGGATGCAAACTAAAAATCTGGACGAGAGAAAAAAAAAGGGTTCTGAAAGCAAAGATTGGCTAACCATTTTGCAGAAAAAGATGAGTGAAGAGGAAAACGATAAAATCCAAAGAATTTTAAGAAACGATCAGGATATGCAAGTACATAAACCATAGAAATGAATAGAAAACACCTAGAATAATGCAATTAAAGAAATGTATCAAGGAATTACGAGCCTAACAAAAGTAAACAAAATATTGACACATTGATACACATTATGAGAAGAACAAAAATTTTATTGAAACTAAAAGTTCAAAGATATAGGGAGATCTTATGTCAACGTTTATACTTGAAAAATAAATAAAATTTTGTAAACCCTTATTTCAACGTTTTAAACATTAAATGCAACGAACCATTTCCACTGCATTATAAAGTAAAGAAAGGAATAAATAAAAAAAGATAAGAGCTAAAAAAAATCAGGAAAATCCCAAGCCTTGATAATTTTCCTGCTTAGCAAATATAAATGGATGATAAAAATTAGTATTAATAGTTTCTATCATCGATCAAGTATTATTATTAATTTCTCTCGAAGACTAGGTTATGCAATATGAAAGCAGGCCTTTTTTAGGGCACAGAAATAATAATACCTAAGTCGAAGAAAGTAGCTAATTTTGAACCAAAATTTTCCTAAAAATCGTTGCTGGATATGTGAAAAGAAGATGTATTTGCGAGAAAGAAGCCGGGTTTTGTCTTGCAAGAGTTATTACAAGTTGAAATACAGAATATTTGATGGATTATCATATCTGTTAACAAAGACCAAGGAATATTCTGGGAATATACCCAGAATATTAACACCTTGTAATACGTTACCACCTGTAATTTTTTAATTATTTTTAATGAGCCGCCTACTTTATTTGTTTATAAAAAGCATGTACAGTATTTGTAGCATAATTGCCTGATGATCAAAATATCGTGCAACTATTAGTTTCAATCACAGTTCTTATTTTTCGTGTTTTACCTTATCTTATATTGCTCAGCTATATGCATTGAGCACCTTTTGATACGAATACACAATATTACACAAATATGTATATTGATATATATTGATGTTTATATATATTGCTATATATATTGCTATATATATATTGATTTAAATTGACATATATTGATATATACTGATAAATATTGATATATACTAATATATATTGATATATATATTGAGATATATATATATATATATATATATATTGAGATATATATATATATTGATATAAATATATTGATATATATTGATATATTTATTGATTTATACTTCATTGTTTTAGTCTCTTGATCAAGAAGTTCAAAATCAAGTAAATTTTGTAGTTATGGAAAGTGAATAGAAAGGGTTATATTTGGAAGTAAGCAAATCCAAGTTAATGAATACAGAATGAAACCACAAAACAGATGAAACCTCATAATAAATAATGAAATTATTGAAATTATCGATGATTTTATATGCCTAGAAGCAATCTTTAATAAGAAGTGTTATCATTAAAAAGAAATTAGAAGGAGAATTTCATCGCAAGAAACATTATTGCCTCACCATCTCCTATTTAATTAATGGTGTATCCTAGTTTACAGAGTTCACTGTAAAAAATGGTCTACCTTTTCGGCATCACACGAAACACGGATAGAAAAACCCAGACCACCTGATTAATATACTAGATAGCTACATGCTTAAAGTAAGATGTCTTCGTCAGAAAGCGATCCATGACCTGAAAAACATCATTGCCATGAAAGGCATGGTTAAAATAATAATCATCATCATAATAAATAGTTTTATTATTACAATAATTTAAGGTATTATTAAAATATTAATATTAAAGTTACATTATTAAACATAGAAATCCTGAAATCAACATCTAGAGGAGAAGCTTATCTTCTCACTCCGGAAGCACTCTGGATAAAAGATCTGAAGCCAGAGATTAACACCAAGGATGAGAACCGGAGCAATACGCTGACAGTCAAGATCCAGCTGTCGTTTGCTACTGCTGACCAGGGAACATCGTTGATTATGGACTTATATCACGTTTTTTGTCATTGTAGTCGTGTAACTAAGTAGTTGTATTCTTTATATGTTTCAGATTGGTCTGATGTTGTGTGAAATACACGAAAATATTTACTGAATTGTTAGTCTCCTGACTTCACACAAAGTTATATGCTTAAGACTTTTTGGAAATAAAATAGAAAAAAAAATTGTTTTCTTTCTCATTTTTTGCAGTGGATCGAAGAGGATTTGGACCTTACGATGGCAAATTTTGCTGCAGTCCTTCCTGTGACAGATATATGGGTCACCTAAGAGTATCTCCAGCAGTTGTGGAATGTTGAATAATTCAATAAAGTTATTTTCTTTCATAAAGTAATACCCATCCAAAAGTAGGTAGACATGTCAATAGGGACCGTTGTTTATGGTTAAGAGACGGAGTCAATTATCTTTTAAAATAAACATAGCTAGTGTACGGACAGTAAATAAACCATGCTAGAGATAAGGTCTTTCATGCTCATTTCTCAATGGTATTTGCCATTAAAATTTGTAGTGAGAAAGATGTAGTTGTTACCAATATTATATAGAAAGTAATGTAATGTAGCAAACGATCGTGCTTGTTTCACGGTCATAAGTTAGACTGCGTTCTACTTCAAAGACTGAATATAGAACTGAATATAGAACTGAAGCTTTATTACAAATATATTGTTTAAAATAAACCTAAAAGTTATAACAATCTAACCCTCTCTATTTCAGCAAACAAATAGTTAAATATCTTTAATACCACTGTGACCATGGAAACGAAGTAAATGTCTCCTTTTCTGTGACTGAGTTTCCAAATGCAAACTTCTACCATTTGAAGTAATTAAAACAATGCAACTTGATTAACACAAAAAGTGGTTCATAAATTACCAGTATTCTTTTGACTGTTGTCAACTTAAGGCTTCACTCTCTACCACTTCTATCAAGAGCTGTAAATATGACGTTCAGTCTTATCCATAAGTTAGTTTGATAGCAGCATTGGCCATTCTACACGTCTAGACTTTGAAAAAAGTGAGGAAGCTTGAATTAAATTAGATTTTGTTCACCTGACTACCTCTAATCTAATAGCCCAGTTATAATAATACCAGGCACTTTTTGACAATGTCTTTACAAGAATTTCTTGACAATCCCCTACCACGAGACCGCCATGTGCAATGCGTATCATAATGGAAATACTAAGAGTAAAGCTGAATCTAAATGCTAAGAAATATATTAAACTATATTGTGCATATATGATTTTGTATCGCTTGGCTTGATATAATTATGTCTTGTTTTTCTAATTGTCGTTATTAATATCACGATTTTGCGTAAAAAGTGCTAAAGCGAACCTCCATTTATTCATCAGGCTTCAAAAAACATACTTTTCATGCCGTAGTTCATAAAGAATTTGAATAATTTGAATAATTATGCATAAATATGTGGCGTTTATGTTATTCTAAATCCCTATGTCTTCGTCTTTTCTTGAAATGAAGACGACAATAAAATCTTATAGGTAAAGTGCATCTTACTTCTACTAACACTAATACTCTTAAACTCTTCCCAAAGTTCTGAACTGAAATAGTATTCCAAAGTCAGGAAATGGTTATCAATCAGTACTGTCTTAAAAGCTCTGGAACTATAACAATCTATTTTTATGTTAGGAACACATTCCACACCCTTTCCCGACTGTATTCCATAAAACGATAAAGAAAACTCATCTGTTCTTGGTATTTCTTGGTATCAATGCAGTAAGGCATTGCGTGTACATAGCTGCAGTATTATACTATCACTAAAAACAACAACTTTAAAAGAACTAACAATGAAAATAGTTGAAATTTCGCAAACGAAATGTTTATTGAAGTTTTGGATATTTTTTGTCTCTTGTTAATGGTGTACCATTCTGCAGTGAATATTTTTCAATGCCTATAAAAAATATAGACAGGCAAAAAAGGAGGCTTTATTGCCTGATTAAACGTTAAATGAAACAATATCAAATTTCATAATTAAGATCTAGATCAATCTGCAGTAAGGCCAATCGATACTTTCAGTTAATTAATAGTCTTTGGCTTTTCCATTCAAGACTGTAAATATTAGATGTTTTGCTGTCTTACAATGTATGTCAGATAGTTGATTCTAGTTCATTAGGCACACGTACCATTCTGTCATAGTTGAAGTGAAATTTTTCGTTTAATGTATGAGATAGCTTGATCATTTGGGTGTTAGGTATCAATGGAAGAGTTCATCTACAATATAAAGTCTTTTATATGAGACCTATATCTACGAAAAAAGAAGCATGGGTGAATAAATGTAAACATATGAACCTAGTAACTATTAATTCTTGTTTTATTTTGTAATGGTCTTTCTGATGCAAAACTTTACTTTTTACGAGCTGACCTGCTGTATTCAGTGAAATTACATATGCCATATCATATCATGATTAACGAACCAAGTAGTTGGCTTAAAAGTCAAAGTAAATAAACTCATCTGCTTTCTTTTGCAATGGGTGGGGCAAAAACACACCCGTGCAGAAGGTGATATTGTAAATCACAGGGGAACTTTCGATCCTCCTATTTTGTCGAGTTCCAGTCGATTAAGGAACATCAAAATATTTCAGTGGATTTCCAATATCTTTTGATTTTTACTATCGTTTCAAGTTGCCATGTGGACTGTTACTTGGAAACGAGATTAAAGAAGGCAGGTGTTGAGATTTGTACTTTTTCTAAAGAAATGTCGATGAATCTTTGATTTGACGTGTTAAAACTTTTACAGGCAGGATTGACGAATTATTCTCCAGCCTTTCATTAACACATACACAAACACACAAATATAAAAAAAGACTCAAAAGACTACACTTTTTATCTTGACAAGCCCATTTCGTGATATTGCTCACTTATCACTAGATGTATTGATGATGCTATACGTCTCAGAAATATCTGGCGTATGTCTCATTATCTCTATCATTACACTATCTTCTTTTTCGCTCCTTTTTACTGCTCTTGCATCGTCTACTATTTCTTTTACCATGTCATTATACTTTTCTTTCCTACATTATGACCTGTTGTAATATAACAAATCCTAACTTTCTTATACTATTACTATTCTTACCACCTCTCCTCGATTCTTTTCATATTCATAGCCATTTTCATTCTTCTTTTTCATTCTTTATATTTTTTCGCTCATTCTCACTTGCCACATTTGCTTATTTTCATATTTCAGTTCGTGATTTGTACCTCCCTCACTGTTCCACTTCGTCATAAAGTGTATTAATCTGTTTTTATTCCATTCTGTTACACTTCGTATGGAATTAGTTTTCCATACCGTGCATCCTCTCTTCCCTTACATTTCATGTCTTTCCATTAGGTTTCCACTATCTTGATTGACTTACCTTGATTTCTTTCTTGATTCGTCGGTATTTTACCAATTTAGGACTTTAACATATTTGGAGATATATTTGCACGCTGTCCTCTGAAGTACTGTTGTTCAGATGTCCAATTTCTAATTTGGCTCAAATACTCAACATTCAACCTTTCCTTGGTATGTAGCTTTGTAGTTAGTATTGATACCCCTCTAAACAAAATTTCTAGTCATAAAAGAACGTTTTAAAAGTTAAGTAGTACAATTGGACCACATTCCTGTGGCTAAACGACTAAGGCACTTGAGTAAAAACCAATATTATTACCAATAATTGGCGAATTACCGATATGCAAACTATTAACTTTAACGCCGTTAATTTTTAAATTATCTCATGACCCAAAAATAACAAACACGCCCAGTTCCTGGTGGTTGCCGCTTTACAGTCAATTTAAAATAACTGGATACATGATATAGATGTTTGCTATAGGTTCATATATAGAATGCTGTCATGTGTTATGTGTATTGTAACAAATGCTGGGACTTGAACAATACTGCAAAATATCAACTTTAAGTAAAAATTAAACTTAAGTTTTACAAGCAAACCATTCTCACTCGTTAATTGTTCTGACGTTGTTAAATCTCAACCTCAGTGAATATTATCGAATAAGTTGGTCTACTTAGTGCACACAACCAGTGCAAACTTTTCGGTTTCGTCCACTCGGTACCTGGTTTCTTCTTTTGAGTTACTTCCTTCTCAGCGTATTCCACACTTACTGGGTGGGACCGTACAATTATGAATAGATTTGGCTCGGAAGAGGTATGGCTACGATTTTGGTACTGATCAGTACTGCAAATTAACAAGACTTGTGTCTTGAAAAATTTGGATTACGAAAAAGTTGCTGAAACAACATTAATGTATAGAGTTAAGGGTTTGAAAATAGTCACTACTGCAATTTATCAAGTTCGAGATTTCGTAAACAAAAAAAATGAACAAGTTAATTCAGTGTGCTACTTTAAATTTGAATCGATTGATACACTGCAGGACGAACATCTGCCAACGTGTCTGCTGCATGAAGATGTTTTATAAAAGACGTAACGGAACATGGCTGACGTGAGGCATATTTTCAAGCAAAATATAGTGAAAATTCAGAAAAACCTTTAGCATTTCCAGAATCTAAAATATCGTGAAGAAAAATAAAGTAAAAACAGAATGCCTCAAATATGTACAATATCTTTGAATCGTCAGGTATGAAGCCCCACTTCTAAAAGTTACATTATGCAACCCCAATACCAAAGGTCAGAACACCTCCGAGACTGCGTCGACCATTTTCCTTTTCAATCAAAAAGTAAAGCTATTTCAAATAATTATCTGAGTAATGTCTACGTTCATTCTCGTTTTGATGAATTTGCAACTGAAATGGAGAGCCAGTTAGTCACTCAACTCGGAAGCAAGAATTGTACTGTACAACATGACAAAGTGAAGGTGAATGGCAGTCGACCAATATGCATTGCCCACATTTGCTACACTTTTGAACAATTTGTCAGGAACAGGCTCTTTGTGGTTTGCTGGAAAGAGCTATAACAGCAGTTTACATAAACAGGGATTATCTCGACAGAGGCATTTATATTTATCATTATCATCTATACAATGCAGCTGATGGAGTGCCGGCGATAATGGATAAACAATATGACTGCTTGAAGTTTAAAAGCTCTTGATTTAAGTGTGTTATTAATTGCAAAATCCGCAAATACACATCAACAGAATAACAAACGGTCATTTCAGCTGTTATTAAAGCTGTTGACAGTATTAAACCAGCATTAAGAAAATAATTCAAAATTGTTCTTCAAGGAAGCTGATTCTGACTTTCAAAACTTTGTTTCAATTCAGGATGATATATTTGTTAAGAAGTAACTGTTTTGAGTCTTCCATGGAAGTGTAGGGTACAGAAAAAGATTATGTGGTCAAAAACATTGATGTAAAATCAACCTTTATTAATGGGGATTTAACTCACATAATTTTGGAAGATTGAATGCCTTTGTCACCATCGGGGATATGGCAGGACTCAGATGGATGCCAAAACTAAACGTTCGGGTTTTGTGAGCTGTATTAGGATGCTGATTATGAAGGGCATATCCTGAGAAATGTTTTCTGTCCATTTATTGTCGACAGTTGGCCAAACCCAAATATTGTGTCACCATTTTCAGCTCAGCAGTCACAAGGTGGGCACTGAGGTTACAAACACTAACTAAATCACTATGTATGAATTTGTTCTTCCACGTATCAATAACATTCCAGTATATGCAAAGAAATGTCTTTGTTTATTTGGGACATTTTGTGATTTGGGGGGGAAGAAGGGGAGGGGGGAAAGAAGGGGTTGACATTTAAAGGAAAGACGCTATATACCATTGCCCTAGAGAATAAGGAAATAGCATCAATGATCCATTTGCTATTATTTGCTTTTTGAACGATTTCCCTTAGAATGTTATTTCCCTTTTTATCGTTTACAACCTCTTTCAGCATGGTCACACTTCATGCTGTTTGTACTACTGTGTACAGTTAGTCTTGAGGACAACGGATTTCTAGCTAGTATCCTTTGCTAACTGACGAATCTTCTTGTATCAACAACCAGAATCAGCCAATTCAGTTATATATATTACTTTACATTGTTTTTCTTCTAAATTTCTTGATTTTTACATCTGTTGTGTAAAGAAAACTATTTTAATAATAATCAAAGTAGATTAGCATCCCTTTCATAATCTGGCATTTTACTTGAGGTTCGTCAGTTCCAAAAGACGACGTCTGATACTACTCAGAATACAAGCATCATTAACGTCACATTAAAACACTTTAAACAAAAATTACTTTCATTTTCAAATGTCCTACGACTGGCACATAGATTTCAGAATGAAAAAAATACTGTTAAAATTAAATTTATCCAAGCTAGAATCAGGACAATATACATTAGGCCAGCTTCAGATCCTTGGCAATCATATTCTCGCAGATCCGATGGTAGAATTTACGATTGTTTTGAAAAATATTCACTGCCAAATCTTTTCCATCCGGATTCTTAAAGAGTTCTCTATGATAAAAAACAATAACTGACCATTAACTCAGTGCATATCAATACAAAATACCTACATAAATGACTAATGAAATCAACAAAAGTTACTAAAACAGTACACATGTTAAATATATAACTGAATACAACTATAAACCAATGCAGTAAATAAGCAAATATTCAAATAAGCAAACAAAGCTAACAAATGAACAAGCAATTTCACATTTAACATTTGATCTTAAGCTGAGATGCCAAGGCCAGAAAGTGACAACGATTACCAAATCTACAGATGGAGCTAAATTCATTAATGCTAAAAGATTTACAATAAACGGTGCTCATAACTGGTTAAAAGGTACCTAGTTATACTTCTTTCGCAGACACCATCGATGATTTACTTTGAAACACCTTACAAAGGATTGTGTTTACAAGTGACACAAGTAAAGTGTATAAACTTTATTCTGTCTGTCTGTCTGTCTGTCTGTCTGTCTGTCTGTCTCTCTCTCTCTCTCTCTCTCTCTCTCTCTCTCTCTCTCTCTCTCTCTCTCTCTCTCTCTGTCATATCCATTCCAGACGTTGGCGATCATGGTTCTCCGCAGATTCCTATCTCTCATCATATGTAGCAGATCTCCAGCTTTTACATTTTCCTTCTGACTTCCTGCTATACACTTTGCCTTCCTCTGCTTGTTTTGCCNCAGAAAGTGACAGCGATTATCAAATATACAGATAGAGCGAAATTCATGAATGCTAAAAGATTTACAATAAACTGTGCTCATAACTGGTTAAAAGGTACCTAGTTATACTTCTTTCGCAGACACCATCGATGATTTACTTTGAAACACCTTACAAAGGGTTGTGTTTACAAGTGACACAAGTAAAGTGTATAAACTTTATTCTGTCTGTCTGTCTGTCTGTCTGTCTGTCTGTCTGTCTCTCTCTCTCTCTCTCTCTCTCTCTCTCTCTCTCTCTCTCTGTCATATCCATTCCAGACGTTGGCGATCATGGTTCTCCGCAGATTCCTATCTCTCATCATATGTAGCAGATCTCCAGCTTTTACATTTTCCTTCTGACTTCCTGCTATACACTTTGCCTTCCTCTGCTTGTTTTGCCTTAAATATGACCTGTAAGGGCAAGATTTTTTAGTCCTTCCTTTCTCATGATAAGTCCCATAAACCTCATCTGCCTTTCACGACCTGTTTTTATCAGACACCTCTCTGCTCCAACGTTCCTCAGAACGTCCTCATTTGTTTGATGGTCTACCCATGATATTCTCATCATTCTCCTGCAAAACCATATTTCACCAGCTTCTAGTCTCTTTTGCATTGATGGTGATATTATCCATCACTCACAACCATATAACAGAGTAGATGTTACACAACTTTCCAGTACCCTCTTCTTTGTAGCCATTGATATTTTGCGCGTTTCAAGATCTTCCCTATTCCTATCCTTCTCTTAATTTCCAGATCATACTTTCCATTCTCTGTAATATAGATATCTAAGTAATTGAACTTGTCAACTTGCTGTATGGGAACATTTCCAAAAACTTTACTAGTTGTGTAGTAAACTACCGGCTTCAGGTGCTAAATGGCCAACGCTGATCGTTGGAATAACTTACAAGTGCTAAAAGTGCATTAACAAATACCTTTTGGTAACCCTGAGTTCAAACTGAGTTCAATCACTGATAAACGTCAAATAAAATGTAATAACTAGCTGAAGTATTATTCTCACTTTTTCTGCTATAAGTTATCATCAGTATAATAATAATTATTATCACTACAATACTGACAATTAATTGTTTACAATTATTTAAAACCTGACACCCCTGATCTTTTTTCTTGTTCCAATAAACAACCTTCTCGGTAGTCCGCACTCACAAAATATCCTACCAAATTTTCAACCTGAATACCAAAATTCCTATCAACAGAACAATTAGCTACTGATCGTGTGCTTCTAGCTTTCCCTACATTGCACGATTTTTGAGTTAAAAGGTGTAAATAATTGAGAGTTTGACAATGAAGATGTCTCAGATGTGCTTCCTGATCTACAAACTAAAACATCGAACCAATCATTTGGTCTAATTTATTACTGAAAAAAACATTTAGGGGAAAAAAACTTAGAGGGTATTTCAAAAGGAAAATTTCGGAAGCTAAAAAAAGGTTTTAGACTTAACTTTCCTACAAAGAAAACACTGCAAAGGTAATTAAATCTAATCTTGCAATCAAGGACCACTATTATGACATTTTAAATAAACTACGTAACATTTAAATAAAACAAACAAGACTGAAAAACTTTCAGTATATAAGCGCGAGCCTAGTATTTTATTAATTTTATTTCAATTTATTTTATTACTGAGCAAACAAGTGTCTATAAAAATAACTGAACATTACTGTGCAAAAAAGTGTCTGTAACTGAACATTACTGAGCAAACAAGTGTCTATATAAATAACTGAATATTACTGAGCAAACAAGTGTCTATAAAAATAACTGAACATTACTGAGCAAACAAGTGTCTATAAAAATAACTGAACATTACTGAGCAAACAAGTGTCTATAAAAATAACTGAACATTACTGTGCAAAAAAGTGTCTGTAACTGAACATTACTGAGCAAACAAGTGTCTATATAAATAACTGAATATTACTGAGCAAACAAGTGTCTATAAAAATAACTGAACATTACTGAGCAAACAAGTGTCTATAAAAATAACTGA